>OZ020573.1:18649944-18894944 GCA_963971525.1 Cephus spinipes
CGACGACCGACGACCGACGACCGACGACCGACGACCGACGACCGACGACCGACGACGCGACGACCGACGACCGACGACCGACGACCGACGACCGACGACCGACGACCGACGACCGACGACCGACGACCGACGACCGACGACCGACGACCGACGACCGACGACCGACGACCGACGACCGACGACCGACGACCGACGACCGACGACCGACGACCGACGACCGACGACCGACGACGACGACCGACGACCGACGACCGACGACCGACGACCGACGACCGACGACCGACGACCGACGACCGACGACCGACGACCGACGACCGACGACCGACGACCGACGACCGACGACCGACGACCGACGACCGACGACCGACGACCGACGACCGACGACCGACGACCGACGACCGACGACCGACGACCGACGACCGACCGACGACCGACGACCGACGACGACGACGGACCGACGACCGACGACCGACGACCGACGACCGAACGACCGACGACCGACGACCGACGACCGACGACCGACGACCGACGACCGACGACCGACGACCGACGACCGACGACCGACGACCGACGACCGACGACCGACGACGACGACCGACGACCGACGACCGACGACCGACGACCGACGACCGACGACCGACGACCGACGACCGACGACCGACGACCGACGACCGACGACCGACGACCGACGACCGACGACCGACGACGACGACCGACGACCGACGACCGACGACACGACGACCGACGACCGACGACCGACGACCGACGACCGACGACCGACGACCGACGACCGACGACCGACGACCGACGACCGACGACCGACGACCGACGACCGACGACCGACGACGACCGACGACCGACGACCGACGACCGACGACCGACGACCGACGACCGACGACCGACGACCGACGACCGACGACCGACGACCGACGACCGACGACCGACGACCGACGACCGACGACCGACGACCGACGACCGACGACCGACGACCGACGACCGACGACGACGACCGACGACCGACGACCGACGACCGACGACCGACGACCGACGACCGACGACCGACGACCGACGACCGACGACCGACGACCGACGACCGACGACCGACGACCGACGACCGACGACCGACGACCGACGACGACGACCGACGACCGACGACCGACGACCGACGACCGACGACCGACGACCGACGACCGACGACCGACGACCGACGACCGACGACCGACGACCGACGACCGACGACCGACGACCGACGACCGACGACCGACGACCGACGACCGACGACCGACGACCGACGACCGACGACCGACGACCGACGACCGACGACCGACGACCGACGACGACGACCGACGACCGACGACCGACGACCGACGACCGACGACCGACGACCGACGACCGACGACCGACGACCGACGACCGACGACCGACGACCGACGACCGACGACCGACGACCGACGACCGACGACCGACGACCGACGACCGACGACCGACGACCGACGACCGACGACCGACGACGACGACCGACGACCGACGACCGACGACCGACGACCGACGACCGACGACCGACGACCGACGACCGACGACCGACGACCGACGACCGACGACCGACGACCGACGACCGACGACCGACCGACGACCGACGACGACGACGACCGACGACCGACGACCGACGACCGACGACCGACGACCGACGACCGACGACCGACGACCGACGACCGACGACCGACGACCGACGACCGACGACCGACGACCGACGACCGACGACCGACGACCGACGACCGACGACCGACGACCGACGACCGACGACCGACGACCGACGACCGACGACCGACGACCGACGACCGACGACCGACGACCGACGACCGACGACCGACGACCGACGACCGACGACCGACGACCGACGACCGACGACCGACGACCGACGACCGACGACCGACGACCGACGACCGACGACCGACGACCGACGACCGACGACCGACGACCGACGACCGACGACCGACGACCGACGACCGACGACCGACGACCGACGACCGACGACCGACGACCGACGACCGACGACCGACGACCGACGACCGACGACCGACGACCGACGACCGACGACCGACGACCGACGACCGACGACCGACGACCGACGACCGACGACCGACGACCGACGACCGACGACCGACGACCGACGACCGACGACCGACGACCGACGACCGACGACCGACGACCGACGACCGACGACCGACGACCGACGACCGACGACCGACGACCGACGACCGACGACCGACGACCGACGACCGACGACCGACGACCGACGACCGACGACCGACGACCGACGACCGACGACCGACGACCGACGACCGACGACGACGACCGACGACCGACGACCGACGACCCGACGACCGACGACCGACGACCGACGACCGACGACCGACGACCGACGACCGACGACCGACGACCGACGACCGACGACGACGACCGACGACCGACGACCGACGACCGACGACCGACGACCGACGACCGACGACCGACGACCGACGACCGACGACCGACGACCGACGACCGACGACCGACGACCGACGACCGACGACCGACGACCGACGACCGACGACCGACGACCGACGACCGACGACCGACGACCGACGACCGACGACCGACGACCGACGACCGACGACCGACGACCGACGACCGACGACCGACGACCGACGACCGACGACCGACGACCGACGACGACGACCGACGACCGACGACCGACGACCGACGACCGACGACCGACGACCGACGACCGACGACCGACGACCGACGACCGACGACCGACGACCGACGACCGACGACCGACGACCGACGACCGACGACGACCGACGACCGACGACCGACGACCGACGACCGACGACCGACGACCGACGACCGACGACCGACGACCGACGACCGACGACCGACGACGACGACCGACGACCGACGACCGACGACCGACGACCGACGACCGACGACCGACGACCGACGACCGACGACCGACGACCGACGACCGACGACCGACGACCGACGACCGACGACCGACGACCGACGACCGACGACCGACGACCGACGACCGACGACCGACGACCGACGACCGACGACCGACGACCGACGACGACGACCGACGACCGACGACCGACGACCGACGACCGACGACCGACGACCGACGACGACGACCGACGACCGACGACCGACGACCGACGACCGACGACCGACGACCGACGACCGACGACCGACGACCGACGACCGACGACCGACGACCGACGACCGACGACCGACGACCGACGACCGACGACCGACGACCGACGACCGACGACCGACGACCGACGACCGACGACGACGACCGACGACCGACGACCGACGACCGACGACCGACGACCGACGACCGACGACCCGACGACCGACGACCGACGACCGACGACCGACGACCGACGACCGACGACGACCGACGACCGACGACCGACGACCGACGACCGACGACCGACGACGACGACGACGACCGACGACCGACGACCGACGACCGACGACCGACGACCGACGACCGACGACGACGACCGACGACCGACGACGACGACCGACGACCGACGACCGACGACCGACGACCGACGACGACCGACGACGACGACGACCGACGACCGACGACGACGACCGACGACCGACGACCGACGACCGACGACCGACGACCGACGACGACGACGACGACCGACGACCGACGACCGACGACCGACGACCGACGACGACGACCGACGACCGACGACGACGACCGACGACGACGACCGACGACGACGACGACGACGACGACGACGACGACGACCGACGACCGACGACGACGACGACGACCGACGACGACGACGACGACGACGACCGACGACGACGACCGACGACGACGACGACGACGACGACGACGACCGACGACCGACGACCGACGACGACGACGACGACGACGACCGACGACGACGACGACGACGACGACGACGACGACGACGACGACGACGACGACGACGACGACGACGACCGACGACCGACGACGACGACGACGACGACGACGACGACGACGACGACGACGACGACGACGACGACGACGACGACCGACGACGACGACGACGACGACGACCGACGACGACGACGACGACGACGACGACGACGACGACGACGACGACGACCGACGACGACGACGACGACGACGACGACGACGACGACGACGACGACGACGACCGACGACGACGACGACGACGACGACGACGACGACGACGACGACGACGACGACGACGACGACGACGACGACGACGACGACGACGACGACGACGACGACGACGACGACGACGACGACGACGACGACGACGACGACGACGACGACGACGACGACGACGACGACCGACGACGACGACGACGACGACGACGACGACGACGACGACGACGACGACGACGACGACGACGACGACGACGACGACGACGACGACGACGACGACGACGACGACGACGACGACGACGACGACGACGACGACGACGACGACGACGACGACGACGACGACGACGACGACGACGACGACGACGACGACCGACGACGACGACGACGACGACGACGACGACGACGACGACGACGACGACGACGACGACGACGACGACGACGACGACGACGACGACGACGACGACGACGACGACGACGACGACGACGACGACGACGACGACGACGACGACGACGACGACGACGACCGACGACGACGACGACGACGACGACGACGACGACGACGACGACGACCGACGACCGACGACGACGACGACGACGACGACGACGACGACGACGACGACGACGACGACGACGACGACGACGACGACGACGACGACGACGACGACGACGACGACGACGACGACGACGACGACGACGACGACGACGACGACGACGACGACGACGACGACGACGACGACGACGACGACGACGACGACGACGACGACGACGACGACGACGACGACGACGACGACGACCGACGACCGACGACCGACGACCGACGACCGACGACGACGACGACGACGACGACGACGACGACGACCGACGACGACGACCGACGACCGACGACGACGACGACGACGACCGACGACCGACGACCGACGACGACGACGACCGACGACCGACGACCGACGACCGACGACGACGACGACGACGACGACGACGACGACCGACGACCGACGACCGACGACCGACGACCGACGACCGACGACCGACGACCGACGACGACGACCGACGACCGACGACCGACGACCGACGACCGACGACCGACGACCGACGACCGACGACCGACGACCGACGACCGACGACCGACGACCGACGACCGACGACGACGACGACGACCGACGACGACGACGACGCGACGACCGACGACCGACGACCGACGACGACGCCGACGACCGACGACCGACGACCGACGACCGACGACCGACGACCGACGACCGACGACCGACGACCGACGACCGACGACCGACGACCGACGACCGACGACCGACGACCGACGACCGACGACCGACGACCGACGACCGACGACCGACGACCGACGACCGACGACCGACGACCGACGACCGACGACCGACGACCGACGACGACGACGACCGACGACCGACGACCGACGACCGACGACCGACGACCGACGACCGACGACCGACGACCGACGACCGACGACCGACGACCGACGACCGACGACCGACGACCGACGACCGACGACCGACGACCGACGACCGACGACCGACGACCGACGACCGACGACCGACGACCGACGACCGACGACCGACGACCGACGACCGACGACCGACGACCGACGACCGACGACCGACGACCGACGACCGACGACCGACGACCGACGACCGACGACCGACGACCGACGACCGACGACCGACGACCGACGACCGACGACCGACGACCGACGACCGACGACCGACGACCGACGACCGACGACCGACGACCGACGACCGACGACCGACGACCGACGACCGACGACCGACGACCGACGACCGACGACCGACGACCGACGACCGACGACCGACGACCGACGACCGACGACCGACGACCGACGACCGACGACCGACGACCGACGACCGACGACCGACGACCGACGACCGACGACCGACGACCGACGACCGACGACCGACGACCGACGACCGACGACCGACGACCGACGACCGACGACCGACGACCGACGACCGACGACCGACGACCGACGACCGACGACCGACGACCGACGACCGACGACCGACGACCGACGACCGACGACCGACGACCGACGACCGACGACCGACGACCGACGACCGACGACCGACGACCGACGACCGACGACCGACGACCGACGACCGACGACCGACGACCGACGACCGACGACCGACGACCGACGACCGACGACCGACGACCGACGACCGACGACCGACGACCGACGACCGACGACCGACGACCGACGACCGACGACCGACGACCGACGACCGACGACCGACGACCGACGACCGACGACCGACGACCGACGACCGACGACCGACGACCGACGACCGACGACCGACGACCGACGACCGACGACCGACGACCGACGACCGACGACCGACGACCGACGACCGACGACCGACGACCGACGACCGACGACCGACGACCGACGACCGACGACCGACGACCGACGACCGACGACCGACGACCGACGACCGACGACCGACGACCGACGACCGACGACCGACGACCGACGACCGACGACCGACGACCGACGACCGACGACCGACGACCGACGACCGACGACCGACGACCGACGACCGACGACCGACGACCGACGACCGACGACCGACGACCGACGACCGACGACCGACGACCGACGACCGACGACCGACGACCGACGACCGACGACCGACGACCGACGACCGACGACCGACGACCGACGACCGACGACCGACGACCGACGACCGACGACCGACGACCGACGACCGACGACCGACGACCGACGACCGACGACCGACGACCGACGACCGACGACCGACGACCGACGACCGACGACCGACGACCGACGACCGACGACCGACGACCGACGACCGACGACCGACGACCGACGACCGACGACCGACGACCGACGACCGACGACCGACGACCGACGACCGACGACCGACGACCGACGACCGACGACCGACGACCGACGACCGACGACCGACGACCGACGACCGACGACCGACGACCGACGACCGACGACCGACGACCGACGACCGACGACCGACGACCGACGACCGACGACCGACGACCGACGACCGACGACCGACGACCGACGACCGACGACCGACGACCGACGACCGACGACCGACGACCGACGACCGACGACCGACGACCGACGACCGACGACCGACGACCGACGACCGACGACCGACGACCGACGACCGACGACCGACGACCGACGACCGACGACCGACGACCGACGACCGACGACCGACGACCGACGACCGACGACCGACGACCGACGACCGACGACCGACGACCGACGACCGACGACCGACGACCGACGACCGACGACCGACGACCGACGACCGACGACCGACGACCGACGACCGACGACCGACGACCGACGACCGACGACCGACGACCGACGACCGACGACCGACGACCGACGACCGACGACCGACGACCGACGACCGACGACCGACGACCGACGACCGACGACCGACGACCGACGACCGACGACCGACGACCGACGACCGACGACCGACGACCGACGACCGACGACCGACGACCGACGACCGACGACCGACGACCGACGACCGACGACCGACGACCGACGACCGACGACCGACGACCGACGACCGACGACCGACGACCGACGACCGACGACCGACGACCGACGACCGACGACCGACGACCGACGACCGACGACCGACGACCGACGACCGACGACCGACGACCGACGACCGACGACCGACGACCGACGACCGACGACCGACGACCGACGACCGACGACCGACGACCGACGACCGACGACCGACGACCGACGACCGACGACCGACGACCGACGACCGACGACCGACGACCGACGACCGACGACCGACGACCGACGACCGACGACCGACGACCGACGACCGACGACCGACGACCGACGACCGACGACCGACGACCGACGACCGACGACCGACGACCGACGACCGACGACCGACGACCGACGACCGACGACCGACGACCGACGACCGACGACCGACGACCGACGACCGACGACCGACGACCGACGACCGACGACCGACGACCGACGACCGACGACCGACGACCGACGACCGACGACCGACGACCGACGACCGACGACCGACGACCGACGACCGACGACCGACGACCGACGACCGACGACCGACGACCGACGACCGACGACCGACGACCGACGACCGACGACCGACGACCGACGACCGACGACCGACGACCGACGACCGACGACCGACGACCGACGACCGACGACCGACGACCGACGACCGACGACCGACGACCGACGACCGACGACCGACGACCGACGACCGACGACCGACGACCGACGACCGACGACCGACGACCGACGACCGACGACCGACGACCGACGACCGACGACCGACGACCGACGACCGACGACCGACGACCGACGACCGACGACCGACGACCGACGACCGACGACCGACGACCGACGACCGACGACCGACGACCGACGACCGACGACCGACGACCGACGACCGACGACCGACGACCGACGACCGACGACCGACGACCGACGACCGACGACCGACGACCGACGACCGACGACCGACGACCGACGACCGACGACCGACGACCGACGACCGACGACCGACGACCGACGACCGACGACCGACGACCGACGACCGACGACCGACGACCGACGACCGACGACCGACGACCGACGACCGACGACCGACGACCGACGACCGACGACCGACGACCGACGACCGACGACCGACGACCGACGACCGACGACCGACGACCGACGACCGACGACCGACGACCGACGACCGACGACCGACGACCGACGACCGACGACCGACGACCGACGACCGACGACCGACGACCGACGACCGACGACCGACGACCGACGACCGACGACCGACGACCGACGACCGACGACCGACGACCGACGACCGACGACCGACGACCGACGACCGACGACCGACGACCGACGACCGACGACCGACGACCGACGACCGACGACCGACGACCGACGACCGACGACCGACGACCGACGACCGACGACGACGACGACCGACGACCGACGACCGACGACGACCGACGACCGACGACCGACGACCGACGACCGACGACCGACGACCGACGACCGACGACCGACGACCGACGACCGACGACCGACGACCGACGACCGACGACCGACGACCGACGACCGACGACCGACGACCGACGACCGACGACCGACGACCGACGACCGACGACCGACGACCGACGACCGACGACCGACGACCGACGACCGACGACCGACGACCGACCGACCGACGACGACGACCGACGACCGACGACCGACGACCGACGACCGACGACCGACGACCGACGACGACGACCGACGACCGACGACCGACGACGACGACCGACGACGACGACCGACGACGACGACGACGACGACGACGACGACGACGACGACGACGACGACGACGACGACGACGACGACGACGACGACGACGACGACGACGACGACGACGACGACGACGACGACGACGACGACGACGACGACGACGACGACGACGACGACGACGACGACGACGACGACGACGACGACGACGACGACGACGACGACGACGACGACGACGACGACGACGACGACGACGACGACGACGACGACGACGACGACGACGACGACGACGACGACGACGACGACGACGACGACGACGACGACGACGACGACGACGACGACGACGACGACGACGACGACGACGACGACGACGACGACGACGACGACGACGACGACGACGACGACGACGACGACGACGACGACGACGACGACGACGACGACGACGACGACGACGACGACGACGACGACGACGACGACGACGACGACGACGACGACGACGACGACGACGACGACGACGACGACGACGACGACGACGACGACGACGACGACGACGACGACGACGACGACGACGACGACGACGACGACGACGACGACGACGACGACGACGACGACGACGACGACGACGACGACGACGACGACGACGACGACGACGACGACGACGACGACGACGACGACGACGACGACGACGACGACGACGACGACGACGACGACGACGACGACGACGACGACGACGACGACGACGACGACGACGACGACGACGACGACGACGACGACGACGACGACGACGACGACGACGACGACGACGACGACGACGACGACGACGACGACGACGACGACGACGACGACGACGACGACGACGACGACGACGACGACGACGACGACGACGACGACGACGACGACGACGACGACGACGACGACGACGACGACGACGACGACGACGACGACGACGACGACGACGACGACGACGACGACGACGACGACGACGACGACGACGACGACGACGACGACGACGACGACGACGACGACGACGACGACGACGACGACGACGACGACGACGACGACGACGACGACGACGACGACGACGACGACGACGACGACGACGACGACGACGACGACGACGACGACGACGACGACGACGACGACGACGACGACGACGACGACGACGACGACGACGACGACGACGACGACGACGACGACGACGACGACGACGACGACGACGACGACGACGACGACGACGACGACGACGACGACGACGACGACGACGACGACGACGACGACGACGACGACGACGACGACGACGACGACGACGACGACGACGACGACGACGACGACGACGACGACGACGACGACGACGACGACGACGACGACGACGACGACGACGACGACGACGACGACGACGACGACGACGACGACGACGACGACGACGACGACGACGACGACGACGACGACGACGACGACGACGACGACGACGACGACGACGACGACGACGACGACGACGACGACGACGACGACGACGACGACGACGACGACGACGACGACGACGACGACGACGACGACGACGACGACGACGACGACGACGACGACGACGACGACGACGACGACGACGACGACGACGACGACGACGACGACGACGACGACGACGACGACGACGACGACGACGACGACGACGACGACGACGACGACGACGACGACGACGACGACGACGACGACGACGACGACGACGACGACGACGACGACGACGACGACGACGACGACGACGACGACGACGACGACGACGACGACGACGACGACGACGACGACGACGACGACGACGACGACGACGACGACGACGACGACGACGACGACGACGACGACGACGACGACGACGACGACGACGACGACGACGACGACGACGACGACGACGACGACGACGACGACGACGACGACGACGACGACGACGACGACGACGACGACGACGACGACGACGACGACGACGACGACGACGACGACGACGACGACGACGACGACGACGACGACGACGACGACGACGACGACGACGACGACGACGACGACCGACGACGACGACGACGACGACGACGACGACGACGACGACGACGACGACGACCGACGACCGACGACCGACGACCGACGACCGACGACCGACGACCGACGACCGACGACCGACGACCGACGACCGACGACCGACGACCGACGACCGACGACCGACGACCGACGACCGACGACCGACGACGACGACGACGACGACGACCGACGACCGACGACCGACGACCGACGACCGACGACCGACGACGACGACGACGACCGACGACGACGACGACGACGACGACCGACGACGACGACGACGACGACGACGACGACGACGACGACGACGACGACGACGACGACGACGACGACGACGACGACGACGACGACGACGACGACGACGACGACGACGACGACGACGACGACGACGACGACGACGACGACGACGACGACGACGACGACGACGACGACGACGACGACGACGACGACGACGACGACGACGACGACGACGACGACGACGACGACGACGACGACGACGACGACGACGACGACGACGACGACGACGACGACGACGACGACGACGACGACGACGACGACGACGACGACGACGACGACGACGACGACGACGACGACGACGACGACGACGACGACGACGACGACGACGACGACGACGACGACGACGACGACGACGACGACGACGACGACGACGACGACGACGACGACGACGACGACGACGACGACGACGACGACGACGACGACGACGACGACGACGACGACGACGACGACGACGACGACGACGACGACGACGACGACGACGACGACGACGACGACGACGACGACGACGACGACGACGACGACGACGACGACGACGACGACGACGACGACGACGACGACGACGACGACGACGACGACGACGACGACGACGACGACGACGACGACGACGACGACGACGACGACGACGACGACGACGACGACGACGACGACGACGACGACGACGACGACGACGACGACGACGACGACGACGACGACGACGACGACGACGACGACGACGACGACGACGACGACGACGACGACGACGACGACGACGACGACGACGACGACGACGACGACGACGACGACGACGACGACGACGACGACGACGACGACGACGACGACGACGACGACGACGACGACGACGACGACGACGACGACGACGACGACGACGACGACGACGACGACGACGACGACGACGACGACGACGACGACGACGACGACGACGACGACGACGACGACGACGACGACGACGACGACGACGACGACGACGACGACGACGACGACGACGACGACGACGACGACGACGACGACGACGACGACGACGACGACGACGACGACGACGACGACGACGACGACGACGACGACGACGACGACGACGACGACGACGACGACGACGACGACGACGACGACGACGACGACGACGACGACGACGACGACGACGACGACGACGACGACGACGACGACGACGACGACGACGACGACGACGACGACGACGACGACGACGACGACGACGACGACGACGACGACGACGACGACGACGACGACGACGACGACGACGACGACGACGACGACGACGACGACGACGACGACGACGACGACGACGACGACGACGACGACGACGACGACGACGACGACGACGACGACGACGACGACGACGACGACGACGACGACGACGACGACGACGACGACGACGACGACGACGACGACGACGACGACGACGACGACGACGACGACGACGACGACGACGACGACGACGACGACGACGACGACGACGACGACGACGACGACGACGACGACGACGACGACGACGACGACGACGACGACGACGACGACGACGACGACGACGACGACGACGACGACGACGACGACGACGACGACGACGACGACGACGACGACGACGACGACGACGACGACGACGACGACGACGACGACGACGACGACGACGACGACGACGACGACGACGACGACGACGACGACGACGACGACGACGACGACGACGACGACGACGACGACGACGACGACGACGACGACGACGACGACGACGACGACGACGACGACGACGACGACGACGACGACGACGACGACGACGACGACGACGACGACGACGACGACGACGACGACGACGACGACGACGACGACGACGACGACGACGACGACGACGACGACGACGACGACGACGACGACGACGACGACGACGACGACGACGACGACGACGACGACGACGACGACGACGACGACGACGACGACGACGACGACGACGACGACGACGACGACGACGACGACGACGACGACGACGACGACGACGACGACGACGACGACGACGACGACGACGACGACGACGACGACGACGACGACGACGACGACGACGACGACGACGACGACGACGACGACGACGACGACGACGACGACGACGACGACGACGACGACGACGACGACGACGACGACGACGACGACGACGACGACGACGACGACGACGACGACGACGACGACGACGACGACGACGACGACGACGACGACGACGACGACGACGACGACGACGACGACGACGACGACGACGACGACGACGACGACGACGACGACGACGACGACGACGACGACGACGACGACGACGACGACGACGACGACGACGACGACGACGACGACGACGACGACGACGACGACGACGACGACGACGACGACGACGACGACGACGACGACGACGACGACGACGACGACGACGACGACGACGACGACGACGACGACGACGACGACGACGACGACGACGACGACGACGACGACGACGACGACGACGACGACGACGACGACGACGACGACGACGACGACGACGACGACGACGACGACGACGACGACGACGACGACGACGACGACGACGACGACGACGACGACGACGACGACGACGACGACGACGACGACGACGACGACGACGACGACGACGACGACGACGACGACGACGACGACGACGACGACGACGACGACGACGACGACGACGACGACGACGACGACGACGACGACGACGACGACGACGACGACGACGACGACGACGACGACGACGACGACGACGACGACGACGACGACGACGACGACGACGACGACGACGACGACGACGACGACGACGACGACGACGACGACGACGACGACGACGACGACGACGACGACGACGACGACGACGACGACGACGACGACGACGACGACGACGACGACGACGACGACGACGACGACGACGACGACGACGACGACGACGACGACGACGACGACGACGACGACGACGACGACGACGACGACGACGACGACGACGACGACGACGACGACGACGACGACGACGACGACGACGACGACGACGACGACGACGACGACGACGACGACGACGACGACGACGACGACGACGACGACGACGACGACGACGACGACGACGACGACGACGACGACGACGACGACGACGACGACGACGACGACGACGACGACGACGACGACGACGACGACGACGACGACGACGACGACGACGACGACGACGACGACGACGACGACGACGACGACGACGACGACGACGACGACGACGACGACGACGACGACGACGACGACGACGACGACGACGACGACGACGACGACGACGACGACGACGACGACGACGACGACGACGACGACGACGACGACGACGACGACGACGACGACGACGACGACGACGACGACGACGACGACGACGACGACGACGACGACGACGACGACGACGACGACGACGACGACGACGACGACGACGACGACGACGACGACGACGACGACGACGACGACGACGACGACGACGACGACGACGACGACGACGACGACGACGACGACGACGACGACGACGACGACGACGACGACGACGACGACGACGACGACGACGACGACGACGACGACGACGACGACGACGACGACGACGACGACGACGACGACGACGACGACGACGACGACGACGACGACGACGACGACGACGACGACGACGACGACGACGACGACGACGACGACGACGACGACGACGACGACGACGACGACGACGACGACGACGACGACGACGACGACGACGACGACGACGACGACGACGACGACGACGACGACGACGACGACGACGACGACGACGACGACGACGACGACGACGACGACGACGACGACGACGACGACGACGACGACGACGACGACGACGACGACGACGACGACGACGACGACGACGACGACGACGACGACGACGACGACGACGACGACGACGACGACGACGACGACGACGACGACGACGACGACGACGACGACGACGACGACGACGACGACGACGACGACGACGACGACGACGACGACGACGACGACGACGACGACGACGACGACGACGACGACGACGACGACGACGACGACGACGACGACGACGACGACGACGACGACGACGACGACGACGACGACGACGACGACGACGACGACGACGACGACGACGACGACGACGACGACGACGACGACGACGACGACGACGACGACGACGACGACGACGACGACGACGACGACGACGACGACGACGACGACGACGACGACGACGACGACGA
Source organism: Cephus spinipes (assembly GCA_963971525.1). NCBI lineage: Eukaryota > Metazoa > Arthropoda > Insecta > Hymenoptera > Cephidae > Cephus > Cephus spinipes. The sequence continues at coordinate 18,666,107 of OZ020573.1, forward strand.
CGACGACGACGACGACGACGACGACGACGACGACGACGACGACGACGACGACGACGACGACGACGACGACGACGACGACGACGACGACGACGACGACGACGACGACGACGACGACGACGACGACGACGACGACGACGACGACGACGACGACGACGACGACGACGACGACGACGACGACGACGACGACGACGACGACGACGACGACGACGACGACGACGACGACGACGACGACGACGACGACGACGACGACGACGACGACGACGACGACGACGACGACGACGACGACGACGACGACGACGACGACGACGACGACGACGACGACGACGACGACGACGACGACGACGACGACGACGACGACGACGACGACGACGACGACGACGACGACGACGACGACGACGACGACGACGACGACGACGACGACGACGACGACGACGACGACGACGACGACGACGACGACGACGACGACGACGACGACGACGACGACGACGACGACGACGACGACGACGACGACGACGACGACGACGACGACGACGACGACGACGACGACGACGACGACGACGACGACGACGACGACGACGACGACGACGACGACGACGACGACGACGACGACGACGACGACGACGACGACGACGACGACGACGACGACGACGACGACGACGACGACGACGACGACGACGACGACGACGACGACGACGACGACGACGACGACGACGACGACGACGACGACGACGACGACGACGACGACGACGACGACGACGACGACGACGACGACGACGACGACGACGACGACGACGACGACGACGACGACGACGACGACGACGACGACGACGACGACGACGACGACGACGACGACGACGACGACGACGACGACGACGACGACGACGACGACGACGACGACGACGACGACGACGACGACGACGACGACGACGACGACGACGACGACGACGACGACGACGACGACGACGACGACGACGACGACGACGACGACGACGACGACGACGACGACGACGACGACGACGACGACGACGACGACGACGACGACGACGACGACGACGACGACGACGACGACGACGACGACGACGACGACGACGACGACGACGACGACGACGACGACGACGACGACGACGACGACGACGACGACGACGACGACGACGACGACGACGACGACGACGACGACGACGACGACGACGACGACGACGACGACGACGACGACGACGACGACGACGACGACGACGACGACGACGACGACGACGACGACGACGACGACGACGACGACGACGACGACGACGACGACGACGACGACGACGACGACGACGACGACGACGACGACGACGACGACGACGACGACGACGACGACGACGACGACGACGACGACGACGACGACGACGACGACGACGACGACGACGACGACGACGACGACGACGACGACGACGACGACGACGACGACGACGACGACGACGACGACGACGACGACGACGACGACGACGACGACGACGACGACGACGACGACGACGACGACGACGACGACGACGACGACGACGACGACGACGACGACGACGACGACGACGACGACGACGACGACGACGACGACGACGACGACGACGACGACGACGACGACGACGACGACGACGACGACGACGACGACGACGACGACGACGACGACGACGACGACGACGACGACGACGACGACGACGACGACGACGACGACGACGACGACGACGACGACGACGACGACGACGACGACGACGACGACGACGACGACGACGACGACGACGACGACGACGACGACGACGACGACGACGACGACGACGACGACGACGACGACGACGACGACGACGACGACGACGACGACGACGACGACGACGACGACGACGACGACGACGACGACGACGACGACGGACCTGAAATAAAATCATCTCGCTCGCCATCCTAATACACCCTGATCTCGTATACTAATCGTATTGAATTTAGTGGCAATCAATTCAGAACCCTTGATTCCTAGAGTGAATGTATCAATAAATTTTTCTCACATACAGCCGTTGATAAGATATTTGAGTGGAAACACAGGTACAAGCGATGCTTCGAGTAAAGAGTCTCGGCGAGCCGTGCCCCGTACGGCGGGTTGCCTGTACTTGGCGCGAGACTCGACCGAGTCTCTTGATTTTACTAATGCATTATTAATGAATTATTAATTATTAAATATATACGCTGATGATTGCTACGAAAGTTAGTGCTTTTAACCAAGATATATATATAGTTATATAGTATTTTACCACTTGCAGTGGGAATTGCTTCATGGAGGTTATATATATTGGTTAGGTTATATATATTGATTGAAATTTTGTTAGGTGACAAGTTTTTGGATATTTATCAAGATTCTATAAGGAAAAAAATATTGCGAATTATATAGTAAAATATAACTAACAACATATTTATAACAACAATAAAAAACAAAAGGATCTGATATTCTGATGGTTCACTTGGCGGAAGAAGCTGTGATAAAGTATCTCAGGAACAAACAATGCTACAAAGGGAATACGAAATAGATTTCCTTCCTTCTGCACAGCACAAAAATTAGATCGATTCTCTTGCTGATGTTAAAAATTCTACACCCGTAGCTACTGGGCAGAGTTTACAAATGCTCTGTTTTCCAGAATGAAAAAAACATGTTATATATAGAGGATAAAAACAATTATTTGAAAAGAAGACCAATCTGAGTTTAATAAAGCAACGCTAAAGTCTGCTCATATGAGTTAAAGATGATCTTGTGAAAGCTCTAACAAATAGTCAAATTTTAATCGTCATTAGTGAAACTGGTTCTGGAAAAGTATACATTTTAATTGTCATTAGTGAAACTCGTTCTGGGAAAACTAAACATAACAATATATAGCATGCAATGTCTGTAGCAAATAGAAATACTGAACAATTTTTGGTTGTCGTCTTGGTCAAGAAGTTGGTTACACAATTTGATTTCTTGACTGAACTATAGCTAAAAAGCTATAGCTGCCAAAAAACTGCTATATGTTAGTGTCTACTGTCCTGAGAAATGACCAGGAGAGAAATTTAATTTACCATAAGGATTTCTTGTTATATTTGAAATTTTTGAGGCAACATCAGCTATTTCGGAGAAAGAGCGGATACCAAAGTTGATTTTCATTATTTAATTTACCATAAGGATTTTTTGTTATATTTGAAATTTCTGAGGCAACATCAGCTATTTTGGAGAAAGAGCGGATACCACAGTTGATTTTCATTATTTATGAAGATGATGAAGAAACAAAAAAAATTTAATTTACCATAAGGATTTTTTGTTATATTTGAAATTTCTGAGGCAACATCAGCTATTTTGGAGAAAGAGCGGATACCAGAGTTGATTTTCATTATCTATGAAGATGATGAAGAAACAAAAAAAAAATTTTGTTCTTGACAATGATGAAATGTCAACAATTATTGATGGATCTCGTTTGAATGACATACACGTTGATAAATTCCATAACATGCTCTCTGATGCTACTATTTTTGAACCACGTACTACGTTATACCTTATAAATATAATGCTTGATCCCAATTCAAATCGTATCAAACCCATACCACGGAATATCCCTCATGTCCAAATATTACATAGTTGTGATGATTTATGTAATAAATGTAGGAATGGTCATTGGATTTGCTGTTACTATGATACCAAAGCTATTTTTATATATGATTCTCTAAATAAAAAATGTTTGCACGTATGCAATGAAAAGTTTTTAAGTAAATTATTTCCATATTTTGATGAAATTCCTATTTATTACCCTACAGTACAGAATCAACCAAATTCTGATGATTGCGGAGTTTATGCAATAGCATTTGCAACGTCGTTGATTGTCCAAAAGAATCCCGCAAAAGTTACTTACGATACCCTAAAGTTGCGTAAACATCTTTATAAAATGTTTGAAAACAATTACATTACCCATTTTCCTGTAATTCGTGATAATAATAAGCATGTAAGTTCACAATCTTTTTTCAAAAGACAAAAAAGTAAAATTTCTTTATTAAAATCTTCTTTTAATACATGTGGTCAAGTGCAAAGTACTGTACCACAAAATAACATGTTTAATAATAAATATTACACAGGACTGACAAAAGTTTTTTCAAATATGTCTAATGAATGTTTTCATGTAGTTGGATTACCCAATCACGATAACGTATCTTGTTATGCCAATTCGTCTTTACAAAGTTTATTGCACTGTAAACCTATAAGAATGAAATTGAATGAAGCTTTGGACTTAGCAGGAATTGATGTTTTTTTTTCAAAAAATAAATCCAAAAAGAGATTGTTGATGTATGTGCTCTTAGAGGAACTACTCATAAACAGTACAAAGATACAGTGCAACAGGATGTTGCTGAATTTATAATGCACCTATGTAATAAATCTACTACTTTACATGACCTATTGAATCATAAATTAAATATTATTTTAAGATGTCCCGATTGCAATGAAACCAGCTCTTCAAACCCTACTCTGAACTATATCGTACCTTTGGCATTTCCGCAGAATGAGGAAATGTTGAGTTTACAGGACATTGTTGATCATAATATAGAAAATTGGAATGTTACAGACATTATTTGTAACAATGGATGTAAACATAAAAAAATTGAAAAGATGCAATTAACTACAGATAATAAGCTTCTAATCTTGCAATTGAACATACAGAGTGTATCACCAGGAATGCACGTTTGAGATTTGCGGTGAAACGGTGCACAATTTTGAAAATCTGATGTCACAACCATTGAATATTTTTTGATTGCGCATCGAATGGGCATATTATTATTGTTCGCTCAACTTCCGGTCGCAAATAAAAAAAATTATCTTCGCCATTTCAAATGATATTGAAACAAGTTAAATGCAAAAGTTGTAGAGCAAGAAAAAATAATAGAGATGAAAAAAAAATTCGGACGGATTGCACACATAATAAGAGAGATATTTGCGTCCGAATTTTTCTCATTTTTTGACAAATTTCTGATACTGGAGGAACGCCTTAGCTTCGTGCAGCAGCTTCACGCCGAACTCACGATTCGCAATTGTTTTGAGGTAAGCGTTCAGTCAGACGCAAACCCGTACAAGGTGGCTAAAACATACTACAATGCTATCTTTCATTACAAGTTAGAAGCCAAACTATTCCTGCTGTAGATTTCCGTGATCCTGGAAGTCGGTTTTCGAGTCTTCGTCTTCCTGGACGTGGATTTTCGAGACTTCGCGTTCCTCGTCGTAGATTTTGGAGTCCTCGTGTTCCTCGTCGTAGATTTTGGAGTCCTCGTGTTCTACGTTCGTGTTCCAAAATCTACGACGAGGAACACGGGGACTCCAAAATCTACGACGAGGAACGCGAAGTCTCGAAAATCCACGTCCAGGAAGACGAAGACTCGAAAACCGACTTCCAGGATCACGGAAATCTACAGCAGGAATAGTTTGGCTTCTAACTTGTAATGAAAGATAGCATTGTAGTATGTTTTAGCCACCTTGTACGGGTTTGCGTCTGACTGAACGCTTACCTCAAAACAATTGCGAATCGTGAGTTCGGCGTGAAGCTGCTGCACGAAGCTAAGGCGTTCCTCCAGTATCAGAAATTTGTCAAAAAATGAGAAAAATTCGGACGCAAATATCTCTCTTATTATGTGTGCAATCCGTCCGAATTTTTTTTTCATCTCTATTATTTTTTCTTGCTCTACAACTTTTGCATTTAACTTGTTTCAATATCATTTGAAATGGCGAAGATAATTTTTTTTATTTGGGACCGGAAGTTGAGCGAACAATAATAATATGCCCATTCGATGCGCAATCAAAAAATATTCAATGGTTGTGACATCAGATTTTCAAAATTGTGCACCGTTTCACCGCAAATCTCAAACGTGCATTCCTGGTGATACACTCTGTATTTCAAATTAACGAGAACGGCGTGCCTTCAAAATATACTAATTTAAGAATTAAAAATGTACCAGAAGAAACAGTTTTGATAAATAATAATTATTTCAAAGTTATAAGTGTTATATTCCATCATGGGGACAGCCTTCATTCTGGTCATTATACTAATATGCTACGTGCAAAAATAAGTGGTTAAGAGTAAGTGATTTAGAACTGACGCAAAGCCTTTGTACGCAAAAGATGCATATTTACTGTTTTTAGAAAAAATTGACAAACCGTCTGTCAATGCAGTGCCAATTATTAAAGCCAAAAATTATAAACATAACATCGACAACTTCCAGAAATCCAATAGTTTTACTAACTCGCAAATTAAAGAAATATATCAATTATGTACTAATAACGACAAAATCTGTAGTACACGTGAAATCGTACAAGATTACTTTATTTCACAAAAAGCTGTAGTAACAGAGAAAAACATCTCTTCGAGATCAAATTCATCTTTCAATAACTCCACTTCCATACAATCATTGCCTGTCAATCTAGCAAATAGTAATTGTTCACCTGACTCTTACAAGTATCATGAAAAAGAAAGTCAATCATCTACTGTTACTTTGTTTTTAAATTAAAAAAATACTGAAAATAGCGTTAATTATGAACTGCTACCTTTACAGCAACTCATTTCAAAAGATAATGAGCTTTTAAGGAAACGTAAACATTGTGAGCTAAATAAAGAAAAGATATCGCAAAAAAATAAAACCTACTATGAATTAAATAAAAATAAAATTAAATTAAAAAAAAGCAAAGAAAAAACAGAATGATACTACAGCAACAAAACTTTCAAATGCCAGCACCACTAATGACAGTCAAAATAATGTTTCACAACTTCTTCATCAATTTGATATTTACAGAGCTGAGAAAGAATCGAGAAAACGTAAGCATTATTATGAAAATAGAGAACAAATTTTGAAAAAGCAAAGATTGCGGTATCACTTGAATAAAAAAAAACGATTACTTAGTGTGAAAGACTATTACGAATCAAATAAAGAAAAAATTTCAATACAAAGAAAAAACAAAAGACTTGTTGAAGTGAGCTTAAAACGAAGCGTTGTCACATCGAAAAATTGCTTAGCTAAAAAAATTACAAAGAAATACAAATCTTTAATGACGAAGCAGTCTATAAAAAATTTGATACAAACCAAAGAAAAATATATACAAAATGTTATGAAAAAATTGGATTGTTTATCTATATTAGATCGTAGGATAGAAGCTGATAAATTGGTCACGTCTGCTTTTTATGTTCGAGATAATTATATTTCGAAAGTGAAAAGAGAATTGCAAAATTGTAAGGATACAATTGAAGTTTCTTTAACTAGATTAGGTGGTGAACCTATAGATGACGATAATTGTTCTTATTCACTTACTGCTTTATGTGGTTTACCTAAACATACTTCATCTTCAGAAGGATATTTCGGAGAATCAACATACGATTTCACAAATGTACAAATTAATGATAAATTAGAAACACACATTATTTTGAACGAACAAGGACAAGCGATTAATATTTTACCAACAATTGAATCAAATACAAAAAGTAAAGTTTGGTTGTGTAATGATTATTGTAAAAAAGTTGATCCTGATATAGTAATGAACTTCAAAATTTATTTCAAGATTTGATTGATGTTACATATATAAATGCTTACAATTTTTTAAAAAATATTGACAATTGTTCAGCACAATCTCATAATTCAGAGAAAAAAGGTCATCCAATTACTTGTTATAGCAAACCATTGTTATGTACATCAAAATTTTTAAAACTAAGCATTTTATCCGTTCATTATCCGAAACTCCGCACTATCAAAAGATTGTTGTATAAAATAATTGATATTTATAAACAAATTGAAAATTTTGAAAATGCTTTAAATAATGTTGATATTGAGATGTTAAAAAGTATTGCGTTGAATGCTGAACAATCAGCGATGTTTATTGATAGCACTAACGATGAAAATTGTTTAAATGAAGCTGAAATAAAAAATAAATATAAAATCGGAATAAAAGAATATACAAAAATAGATATGGATCCGCCTAAAATTCCTTGCGTTTCTTGCGAAAGACTTTGTTGCGAGCGAAATATGGAATCTGTTGATAAATATTCGGATAAAATGAATTTGGTGGAAGAACTACTCGATTCCTGAAAAATATAATAATTGGAAAAGATTAAAAGAATTGCACGATTCTCCAAATTTGAATAATGGATTTATTTGTAAATACTGTATTGTTAAATTAAAAAAATGTACATTACCATCTACATGTATCCTAAATGAACTTTATGTCAAAGAAGTACCCAATGAAATCAAAACTTTAAATTCATATGAAAAAATGTTGATACAACGAGCCAAAGCTTTCCAAACAATTGTTAACCCTTTGCGGTCGGATTAAATTTGGAGGTGGGTATCGTACTGGTCGGAATTAATTTCCGTCGATAGAGCAGGGATACGTAACGCGCAAGTTTACGATGGATAAACAAGATTTAGTCATTCTTTTGTGAACTTTAGATATATCTTTATTCAATACACTCATCTAGTGATATGTTTTTGTATAACAATTATGTTTTATAATTCTCCTTCGTGTGATATTTTTCAAAACACTCTCCAACATGCAGGCCAGGTTTTCGAGTGCATGTATCGCAAAAATAATTGGATTGGTGCCTTCCACCCTTAATCTTTCTGTTTGTGAAGAAGAGTCTAAAAAAGTCGATAGGTTCCGTGCAATTCAAGGGTACATTCGGTCCAACAGTCTTCCCTCCCGCCGAAAAATTAGTTTTTGATTGTGGCTGATCTGTGTACGTAACGTCTCTCCAAGTAGTAAATTTGTTTATATTATTATTCTCATCTTCATCATTTTCTTCTGTTTCACTGTCGCTGGATATTTTTAACTGCCTTACTCGTTCTTTACGGGAACTATGTCACTATCAGAGTCACTGCAATCGTTATCACTTTCTTTATCAGAGTCAGTATTCAAGAGGCCAAAACAAAACTCTTCATCGCTATTGTCACTTTCACCGAACACTTCTTGCGGTAACTTTCTTTTTGCCATTTTGGGGAATTATTTTGGAATATTTTAAGAAGAGATAAATACAATTTATAAAATACTGTTTGGAATTCTACAATGCATCGTCGAATGTTGTCGATTTCACGTTCAAAAGACGACTGACTTACCACTGCGTCTTGCATAGCGAGCGCGGAGTCGCAACTTTTGTTTAGATCATATCAAGAGACTCGGTCGAGTCTCGCGCCAAGTACAGGCAACCGGCTGTACAGGGCGCAGCTCGCCGAGACTCTTTACTTGAGTCAACTCTTATACCTGTGTTTGGAACGAAATATCTTATTAACCGCTATACATGAGAAAAAGTTATTGATACATTCACTATAGGAATTGAGGGTCCTGAATTGATTACCCCCACGTTCAATACGATTAGTATACGAGATCAGGGCGTATTGAGATGGCGAGCGAGATGATTTTATTTCAGTTCCGTCGTCGTCGTCGTCGTCGTCGTCGTCGTCGTCTTCGCACGTCCATCGCATTTTTTACACGACAGATGGCGCTGACTGCTGTGCCTTCTTTACCTATTTGTACTCTGTATGGTGGTAGTAATTTACGAATACACAATACAATCAAATACACTTTATACGTGAAGCTACCGTTCATACCGAATTTCCAGTTAGTATAAGGGTGCTTTCACAACAGTATAGAATTATCCAGTTTTTAATGGCATTCATGTGCAGCGCGCGTATATGTGTATGTATATGTGTGCTTCGGCATAATTCCTCGTATTTTAGGTGACAGATTGTCCAACTGTTCTGCTTCGTAGTTTTCTATATCTAGATGGCCGACGTGGAAGTCCAGGGTGTCCAGGTATTCCGCTTCGTACTTTTCTGCATCTAGGTGTCGGATGTGGAAGTCCAGGGTGTCCGGATGTTCCGCTCCGTAGTTTCTTGTATCTAGGTACTGGATGTGGAAGTCTAGGGTGTCCAGGTATTCCGCTTCGTAGTTTTCTGTATCTAGGTGTCGGATGTGGAAGTCCAGGGTGTCCAAGTATTCCGCTTCGTAGTTTTCTGCTTCTAGGTGTCGGATGTGGAAGTCCAGGGTGTCCGGATGTTCCGCTCCGTAGTTTCTTGTATCTAGGTACTGGATGTGGAAGTCCAGGGTGTCCAGGTGTTCCGCTCCGTAGTTTCTTGTATCTAGGTACTGGATGTGGAAGTCCAGGGTGTCCAAGTAAGCCGCTTCGTAGTTTTCTGTACCTAGGTGTCGGATGTGGAAGTTCAGGGTGTCCAGGTATTCCGCTCCGTAGTTTCTTGTATCTAGGTACTGGATGTGGAAGTCTAGGGTGTCCAAGTATTCCGCTCCGTACTTTCTTGTATCTAGGTACTGGATGAGGAATTCCAGGGTATCCAGGTACTCCGCTACGTAGTTTTCTGTATCTAGGTGCCGGATGTGGAAGTCCAGGGTGTCCAGGTATTCCGCTTCGTAGTTTTCTGTATCTAGGTGTCGGATGTGGAAGTCCAAGGTGTCCAGGTATTCCGCTTCGTAGTTTTCTGTATCTAGGTGTCGGATGTAGAAGTCCAGGGTGTCCAGGTATTCCGCTCCGTAGTTTCCTGTGTCCAGGTGTTGGATGTGGAAGTCCAGGGTTTTCCGCTCCGTAGTTTCTTGTACCTAAGTGTAGGACGTAGAAGTCCAGAAAAGTGTGCAACAAGCTTTGGCGCTTCGCTCAAACTGTAGTATCCTCTTTGATGTTCGCACGGCCTAAGGTACAAGGCCTGAAATAATCCAGCATAATTTAATGAAATAATCCAGCCAGAAATTCCAAAATACTTACTTTGAACGTACTAATAGTATCCTAAAATTATGTTTGTTATTAAGATTTTACCGTGATTATTATTAACGAGTTATCGTTAATAAGCTCTATATAGAAAGTTGACATTGGTTTTGAGTTTAATGACTGGCATTATGAATGCAAATTTATATCAAGAATTGCACGGACCCGCCAAGTAGTACTCGATAAGGAATCAGCTAAAGTTTTATTAATTATTAAATAACCATTAATTCATAATCAACTACGAGAAACAGTAGTAATGTAAAAGAGTAGTGAAAACGTTATAGGAAATTTTGAAAATACAATTAAAATGATGGACCAGTGCTAGATCATATAATAGGCAAACATGTAGTGACTTATGTACTTGGCCTCAATAATCTGATATCAATACTTTTTATTAGAGGAATACACAGCACACCTGTACTTGGCGTAGTTTTTTACACGTAAGTGTTTTTTGGGGATTACATTGTCTCCAATACGTGGAACATCGTATTGGTTCGTGAATAGGTTCATTAGGCATTGAGGTTCGTATAGGAGAAGTGTAAACTGATAGATGAATGCATACAGTATACGATTCGTATAGTTCCTTGCTGTGGTGGCTGAGAGCAGACATACGACCGGAACGGTAAAAAGGCTTTGGTGGCTGAGAGTCGACATACGACCGCAAAGGGTTAAAATGGGTACAGTGATGAAAAAAAATTTACCTAATTATTGCAAAATTGATAAAGTCACAGGTAGAACTTTTCATTTACCATTACCTTTGGAGGAAACCTTAAAAAAAATTTGTCCAGATACCGATCCTCTAAATACCAATCATGAAATGTTTATATTAATACGAGGTAATCCGACGAAAGGAAAAATTATTTGGGAGGATTATGTTGATGTTAAAAAAATATGGAATGCATTACATTGGTTGAAACGTTGGAATCCTTTGTATTTTAATATAAAGATTCCGTCTTGTCCTGAACAACTTAAGGATATTCTAGAAAATCTCAATTTACAGTATGAGGATGTGACAACAGATAATGATAACCAACATTCACAAAAAAATGAATATGAACAAAATTGTGAAAATAACATTAAACCTAATGAAAACGTTGAAAAGGTTAATAACATTGTTGACATGGACACAAAAATAGGCGATAAACCGCAAGTAGGTGCATTACTAACACAAAAATCTCAATTAGATCCATATTATGAACAGTATTCTATTTATCCATTACATGCCAAAAGAATTAATGAAACTGATTCAAAATTATATCAGATTCTCCAAATATATTCCACTGCTTTAGATGTTCGTGCTGAAGATTTAGATCTAAAATGTTTTCCAGACTTATATCCTTATGGAATGTATGGGCAGCATGAAAAAAGATCTGTAAGTTTGAGGGATTACGATTTTATAAGATCTAGATTAACATCTAAACACTCACAATTTCGATTGAATATTCAGTACTTATTTTACTTGTTGTTTAATAATAATATAAGACAAATTAGCGCTGGAATCTTTCATAAGTTAAATGTCGTTAATCCACGCTATAAATATATTGTAAAAGACCTTACAGATAAATTAGAACAAGATCAATTAGATTCAAATTTAGGAACTATTTTTTCTCGTTTGCGAGGTACTGAAGCATATTGGAGACAGGTTAGAAATGATTTAGAATGCATGATGAATGAGTATGGACCAGCAACGTTTTTTATTACTTTAAGCCCTGGTGAGTGGATGTGGTCTGCATTAGCTGAATACATTCGCGAAGCTAATGGTTGGGAAAACGATAAAAGATCCATTAGCGAACTTATAGCTGCTGATCCTGTATCAGCTTCAAGATATATTCGCAACAGATTCCAAGCGATGTTAGCTTATATACTTTCTTCAGCTCATCCAATAGGAAAAGTAGCTCATTATTATTATGCTTGTGAATACCAGGGCAGAGGATTACCACATTATCATTGTTTATTTTGGATCCGTGATGCACCCGTTTACGGTAAAGCATCTAATAAAGAAATTCAAAAATTTATTTTACAAAACATTACTTGTCGAATACCTAATAAACACGTTTCACCGGAACTTCATAGACGTGTTATGGCTTATCAACGCCATACACATAATAACTATTGTATGCGAAAGAAAAAAACTAAAACAGGTTTTAAAACCACTTGTCGTTTTGGATTTCCCCGTCCAATAACATCTAAGTTAGTGTTGAGAGATGTTTCCGTAGCCATTGCGAATAAAAGAAAATTAAGAAATAAGAGCAGATTTTATGATTTACCACGAGAGCCAGATGAACAATGTATTAATGATTATATGCCTGCTTTGTTAGTACTTTGGGAAGGTAATAATGACGCGCAATTTATCTGTGAATCTTCGTACCTTTTAACAAAATATGTATCCTCTTATGGAACTAAAGGAGAAAAAAGTACTATAGATTTTTCTGATATTCAATCCAATAAATCTTTGTGCAGTCGCCTTTGGTCTTTTTCTATGCGTGCGCTAAATCACAGGGAATGCGGAGCCATAGAAGCAGCTGACACGCTGTTAGGGCATCCTCTTCATGCTACAGATACTGATACTGTAATTAGATGGTTAGATGTTAGAATGATACGAAGTAGAAAACTAAAACCATTCAAAGAAATTAAAAAACTATCACCGGAATCAACAAATATATTTTACGACTCATTAATTGATTGTCATTATCCAAACCGACCTCAGGAATTAAATTCATTGTGTTTGTACGACTTTGCAAAGTGGTTTGATATAATAAAAAAGAAACCAGTACACAAGGCAGAATATTACGAGATGCCAGGAGGTCTCTTTTGTAAAAAAAGGAAAAAACCTTATCTTATTAATCACTGGAAATATAATCCAATAAATCAACCAGAAGATTATTATTATTCACTACTACTACTATTTCAACCTTGGAGGGATACCGATGAATTAAAAAATGGAGAAGAGTCTTTTACAATGGCATTTCAAAGAAGACAATGCGAATTAATCGATGCAATGAAGTATCATGATAAATGTGGAATGATACGAGAAGCTATGGAAAAGATGAATGAAATTATTCAAAATCAATTGCTAGAAACGCAAGAAAATAAATCTAATTCAGATAATTTACCAGAAGGCTATGTTCCAATTGAAATAGAGAATGCTATGTGTTGGGATTTAAGTTTTCGCGCGTATCACAGGCGTCGCACTGCTCCGTCTCAGACAGGCGCGTGCGCCTTCCAATGCGCTTTCGTTTTCGTTTCCTCTATCTCTTACTTATATTCTGTTCAGTCAGTTACCCACAAACTCTTAACAATAAAGGATCTATCGTTACATACAGTCACTTGTCAGTTATTCGTTCACACCTTCGCAAACTCTCACCCATCCCAAGTCCTCCTCGAATAGATTACGCTCAAGATTCAACACTATGAAAGATTTTAAAGATATGGCCGACAAAGTCGCCATGAACGAAACGGATATAGAGAATTCAATTTCAAAGTTTAATGTAGATCAATCTAATATTTTCAAAAAAATTACTTCTGTCTTACAGTCCAATGACAAAATTTTGAGAATTTTTATAAGTGGACCAGGTGGTACTGGAAAAAGTTTCTTAATCGAAACTATTGTTGCATGGAATAAAATTATACGTAAGAAAGAAACAGCTGTTACAGCGCCTACTGGGATAGCAGCTTACAATGTTTCTGGTTTAACTATTCATAGACTTTTGCATTTACCAGTGGAGCATGGGTGTACAGCGAAATATAAAGAATTATCGCCTGCAGCTTTGAAACAAGTACGGCAAAACTTAGAAAATGTTGACTTGATTATTATTGATGAAATATCCATGGTTTCCAATATTACATTAATGTACATACATTCATTTACGTCTTACTGAAATCTTTGATACTTCCGATTGCGATGATGGTTGGATTGGAAAAATACATATTATTGTATTTGGTGATTTACTTCAACTACCAGCTGTTCGTGAAAAATTCGCCTTTGTTGAATTAACAAAAAAAGAAATTGAAAAATACATTGGAGCTATACATTCATTTAATTTGTGGATTTTATTCGAGTATGATGAGCTGACAATTAACATGAGGCAAAAAAATTATAATCAATATAATGAAATTCTGAGTAGACTAAGGTTGGGATTTCTGACTGATACTGATATCAATGTTCTACAACAGCGAAAACTAAAATTTTCAAGTACAAATAGTCTTGAGATAATGCAAGAATTGTGTGCACTATATGAAAAATTACCTACTGATACTGCATGTTTGTTACCGACGAGGAATATGTGCAATATTTTAAATGATGCTATGCTAAGTAGAATTGATTCTGAAGATATAAATCTTATAGCTAATGATTCTTTTAAATGTCCGAAAAGTTTGCAAAAGAAAGTTTTAAAAATGTTAGATGAGGACAAAGATAATGCTTGTGGAATTGAGCGTGTTATCAAAATAAAAGTAAATTCAAGAGTTATGATAAGAAGGAATATTGATGTCTCCATTGGATTAGTAAATGGTACTATAGGTTCTGTAATTTCTGTTGCTAAAGATAAGGGAGATGAAATCATCAGTGTCCGTATAAAATTAAAAGATGGTACAGAACATTCAATACCTAAACTAGAATATAAATTTGTCATTATGGACAAAGTATATATAATACGTCAACAATTTCCGATCTGTAACAGTTACGGAATAACTATTCACAAAAGTCAAGGCTTAAGTTTAGAAAACGCTATTATAAAAGCAGGTAATTCTATATTTTGTTCTGGCCAAACTTATGTCGCGTTATCGCGAGTAACGAAATTGCAAGGTTTACATCTTATTAATTTTGATCCAACAAATGTTAAAGCTGGTTCAGCTGCGATCCTGGAATATAATAGATTAAGACAAAAATATCGCCCCGAACTTCAAGCTTTAGTTATTCAAAACGATTGCATGTTTAGTAGACCCAGTGTAGTTCAAGATAGACGGTGGATAGTATCTAAACACATTTTAGACATACAGGCTAATAATAGTAAATTAAATATACTATCTGACAGTAATTGGATTATTCATGGTTTACCAAATGAGGATAATGTATCTTGTTATGCTAACACTTGTATACAGAGCTTGTTTCATTGTTCATCTGTTAGAAGGATTCTGTTTGAGGCCAAAGGTTTTGACCTTCTAAAACATTCTTTCAATCAATATATAGCAAAAACTCCTGTTAATATTAAAGCATTAAGAGAATATGAAAACGAACAATATTCCGCTTATGAGCAGCAAGATGCTGCTGAATTTCTTTTACATCTTTGTAATGCATCTATGTTTTTGCAGAGTGTTATTAAACACGAAATTAATATTGTGACCAGGTGTCCAAATTGTGATGAAAGGAATTCTATCGCAACTTCAAATTACATTTTGTCACTTTGTCTACCTGACCCTATGCATATACATATATTACAAGAAGTTTTTGATCATAATATAGATAATTGGAAAAACGTCGAAGGAGTGTGCAGTAATTATTGTGCATGCAAAAGACTACAAAAAACTACCGTTCAGGTAAAAAATACAATTATAATTTTACAACTATTATTGTTCTCAGTTGACAATCAGACGATATCAAAAATAACTAATTTCAGAATGAAAGATATACCGAAAGCTGTACTTAAGATCAATAAAAAGAAATATAAAGTAATTAATTGCATTTTTCATCACGGTAAATCTATTGAAGCAGGACATTACACGAATGTGGTACGTCAAAATAACCATTGGTTTGAAATAAACGATATGTATATTAAACAAAGACCATGGCCTCGTGGAGCAAAAGATGCATACTTACTATTTTTAGAAGAAATAACTGGCAATTAAAACATAATTGTTATGCGCAATGCCCCTTAAAAGTTCTGAAATCTCTCTTAAAAAAACTTTTACAATGTAAAAGTTAGCACGTATAATTTTTCTGTTTCACCGTTGTTTCGTAGATAAGTACTATTGATATCACCTTGAACTAAATTTTTAATTTTATAAATTTTATAAATTTTATATAATTATATAATAATTTTATAACGATTTTATAAATATCTAATTTTCATGCTTTTTAAAAATAGTTTGTTAACGTAAAATTTCAGTTTTACAAAAATATCAAGACGATGTTTCAAAATGTTTGAAGCATTACATTTAAAAAATATTAAAATTAAATATTTTTATTAATTTTCCCTTTATTAAACAATAGATACTTTAATGGTTATAAATCTCAGGAAAAATAATTTATAAATAATATCCAGATATAATTTGTACATATGTATCTGCTATTTATAATATTCCATTCTTTTCAAAAGTTGTGAAATCTTCCTAAAAAAACCTTTTACAAGGTAAAAAGGTAGGCAAGTATATTTGTCTCTATATACTTCTACAGCTAATGCTATAGAAAATCAGAGTCTATATTTTACATATTGATTTATTTTTATTCCAAAAATATTGGATTTTGACAATAAAATTTAATAATAAAGACGCTTCTTATAGTTTTCAATTTCAGGTTTCGAAATCAGTGAAATCTAATTATACAATGTCAAGTATATTCAATGTATTCAGACGACATCCTACACCTGAGGCGAAAATTGAGCACAAAAAATTGAGAGCCATAGCCCGAAGAACCCGAAAAATATGCAGATCAGAAGCCTGGAAAAAATACGTGAATTCCTTGACCCGACACACACAAACGGACAAACTCTGGAAGGCTATTAAATGCATTGAAGGACGAAATTATTCCAACATGGCACCCTTTATCATAGACTCCAGTGGAGACGCTAAAGAGAAAATCGAAGATATAACGAATCTCTTAGCGAACACATTCGCAACAAATTCGAGTGATACGAATTACGAAATAAATTTTGTAAATTACAAAAGAGGAATAGAACCACAGATCAGCGATAAGATACAACAGATGATCGACGAGGATACAGGCGTACCCATCAACTCCCCAATATGCATGGACGAGCTGACTACAGTTCTGGGACGCTGCAAGAAATCCAGTCCGGGACCTGACGGTATAACAAGTATACTGATTAAAAATCTACCTACTCAAGGATTAGAGCTCCTCTTAGAGATATACAACTATATGTTTTTGAATAACATATTTCCGGATACATGGAAACTAGCAACAATAATTCCGATAGCGAAACCGGGGAAAGACCGTACCATTGCCACGAACTACCGACCAATAGCGCTCACGTGTAATCTATGCAAAATCCTTGAGAAGATAATTAACCGTCGGTTGAAATGGACACTCGAGCACCATGGATGGATTTCCCCACTCCAGAATGGATTCCGGCAATTTAGATCAACAGCGGACCATCTCGTACAGCTAGAAACGTACATCTGTAATTCCTTGGCCAAGAAATTAAGCGTAATGGCAGTATCCATGGATATAGAAAAAGCTTATGAAATGGTATGGCGGCATAGAATTATGGACATCTTAATTCAAAGAGGTTTCAAAGGACATGTCCTTGCTTACGTCAACAATTTCTTGAGTAATCGACGGATCCAAGTGAGAATTGGAACCAACTTATCCGATATTAGAACGATACAGAATGGGGTCCCGCAGGGATCTGTGATTAGTGTTACATTATTCCTGATAGCCATAAATGACATTGTTTTGGCCCTAAAGCCTCCAGTCCGAGGACTATTATTCGCAGATGACTTGACATTTTTTTGCTCCGGGAAAAACGTTAAAAATACCCAAGAACTCCTGCAAAGCACCCTCGATAGACTCTCAGAGTGGACTAAAAAAACAGGCTTCAAATTCTCACAAAGCAAAACAGAATATACCTTGTTCACGAGGTCCTCGGTAGACCAACGGAAATCCTTGAAATTGACCTTAAATGATTCAAACCTTCGGAGAGTTTCGACGATGAAAAGTCTCGGCATCACCTTCGACTCTCGACTGTCATGGGGACCACACATCAAGACATTGAAAGCGCAGTGCACAAAGAGGTTGAATGTTTTGAAATCATTAGCGTCGAAAAATTGGGGTGCCGATAGACAGGTATTACTAAATACCTACAAAGCAATAATTGGAAGCAAACTCGACTACGGAGCCTTCATCTATAGCTCTGCCTCAGAAAGGACACTCCGGACTCTAAACTCCATCCAGACCACTGCAGTCAGACTGGCAATTGGTGCGTTCCGCACCAGCCCCAGTGTGAGTGTATTGGCCGAGGGTGGCGAACCACCCTTGAATTTGCGACGAGCGGGATTAACTGTCACCTACGCACCAAAATATAAGTATCTACCAAATATACCTCCTCAACATGATCTCTGCACGGAACTGGAACAGCGATACGACGAGAGACCCCAAATCCCACGGGCATATATGATCCGATTGAAGCAATACACAGCGGAACTCAATATCATGATACCAACTATCTATCCGTGTTCAATACACCCAGTACCACCGTGGAACCCGCCGAATATGGATATAGATTTTGACATCGCCCTTGCAACAAAAGGAAAAAAGAACACCACTGCAGCTGAGTACAAGAAACTCTTTGACAAACTCATTGCTGACAAATATGCAAACCACATTAAAGTATACACGGACGGCTCGGTTAATGATGGTAAATGTGGATGCGGGATAGCTATTGGTGACCAAGTGCTATCATTGAGACTTCCTGACGCTTGCACGATACTCTCTTGCGAAATCTACGCAATAATGCAGGCCCTGGCCATCATAAAACAAACAAATATATATCCAGCAGCTATCTTCACGGACTCAAGATCTACCTTAGAGGCTTTTAAAAATGTACAATCTGCCGACAAACGCGTCCAAGATATTCAATTAGAACAACAAGAACTTCAAGAAGCATATAAGATGGTATCCCTAGTGTGGATCCCATCCCACCAAGGTATCGTTGGTAATGAAAAGGCGGACGGCGCGGCCAAAGCTGCTACGCTGAAAGCAAACATTGAAGATGTACCAATCACCACCACAGAGTTCAAAAAACTTGTACTCAACAAAATAAAGAAGAAATGGAACGACACCTGGACATCAAGCGGACCCAGCAAGCTACACGATATAAGGGAAACCATATGGGAAAAAGTACTGGACATGGAAAAAAGGAGAGACCAAAGTATTGTAAGCAGGCTTAGAATCGGGCATACCAACGCGACACACATCCACCTCATCACGCGCACGTCAAGGAACCTATGCGCAAAGTGCAACACAACACTTACCGTTAAACATTTGCTGACTGAGTGTCCAGCCACACAAATCCAGCGTGATCAACTCAAGCTACCAAAGTCATTGAAAGAGTGTTTAAAGACCAGTGAAATGTGTGCCAAGTGTATTGAATTTTGCAAAAGAAACCAGACACTCGACGTTTTGTAAACCTCAAAGGGAATATCGATACTTTATACAATATACTTCACTGTGCTACTATATATGCTCCTAACTCTCTTTTGCTATACTAGTACTATGTAGATACATGAGTCGCTAATAACCACGATGTTGATGCGACTATAAATAAAGGAAAATAAAAAAAAAAATGTCAAGTATACTATTATTGTTTATGATGATGATAATTTCAAATTCCAGTTGACGAAAGTTGTGAAATCTGTTGATACATTGCCAAGTTTTTTGTTTTTGCTTAGAAAAGTGAAAACTAACTGAAACTGATCATTAAACCTTCAACCTAATTTCGATTTTATAGATTGTTATTTTTATAAATACTTGACGGACCCGTCGTCTTGTAGTTCACGGTGTATCTTTATATGTTGAAGACGAGCATTTTTGACAAACAGCAGTCTATTCGTGGCATGGCATATTCATAGAAATAACTTGTTTATTCAAGAATTTGAAGTTTTAATTTTATAAAACAAAATGAATAAATCTTTAAAAACGTTTTTATTTTGTCAAGTAATAATATTATAATGAGAACAGTATTTACTTTAGGTGATCAATCTTTTGGTAATTTGATAAATTTAATTTTCATTCTTTCATAAATTTTTATACGTAAGTTCGCGATTAAAAAAAAATAGTAAAGTCATTAAGATTACATTCAATATTTTAAAACTTGAAAATAACAATTAGTTATAATTTCAATTCGTTAATAAAAATATTATTGATATTATAGCATCATGAAAAAATTGATACGTAGATTGTTTCACCGATAACCTACAAGACGACGGGTCCGTCAAGTATTTATAAAAATAACAATCTATAAAATCGAAATTAGGTTGAAGGTTTAATGATCAGTTTCAGTTAGTTTTTACTTTTCTAAGCAAAAACAAAAAACTTGGCAATGTATCAACAGATTTCACAACTTTCGTCAACTGGAATTTGAAATTATCATCATCATAAACAATAATAGTATACTTGACATTGTATAATTAGATTTCACTGATTTCGAAACCTGAAATTGAAAACTATAAGAAGCGTCTTTATTATTAAATTTTATTGTCAAAGTCCAATATTTTTGGAATAAAAATAAATCAATATGTAAAATATAGACTCTGATTTTCTATAGCATTAGCTGTAGAAGTATATAGAGACAAATATACTTGCCTACCTTTTTACCTTGTAAAAGGTTTTTTTAGGAAGATCGTAAAATACGAAAAGATTTTCTTTTACAGGCACGTTTTCTTTTTGCTTGGTTATCTGAATATTTTTCTTTAGAGGCGGTATGTAAGACCAGTGGCTCAACGGTCTATTAACACGACACGTATAACAAAAGCGTTCGTAGCATCTATGCTTAAGTCTTTTCTTAGTCATGATTGATATTCCGCAATACTCACAATTTTTATCGCATCACATATAGATTTTGACTCAGCATATGAGTTTCGTTTGAGATGATTAGTAAGACAATCGCTACCGTGAAACGTACGACGACATTTCAAACATTTAACGCCTAACATCTTATTATTACAAGCAG
Source organism: Cephus spinipes (assembly GCA_963971525.1). NCBI lineage: Eukaryota > Metazoa > Arthropoda > Insecta > Hymenoptera > Cephidae > Cephus > Cephus spinipes. The sequence goes on from OZ020573.1 coordinate 18,687,789, forward strand.
GGGATACTCGGCATAATGGACACGTTCCCTCGCATCGGTGTTCTCTGTTATAAGTGGTCCGACAGGCGTAACAAAATTTTTTCATCGCGGTAGCACCGGCCATGTTCAGTATTACGTCAAAATGGTTTTCGTTAAGGACCAAACGCATGGTGCCCAACAAATCCGTACCGTGCTTTAAAACTTCACTACGACCGTCATATATGGGTTTCAATTTACGATCACCCAGTTCTTTAGATTCGTAGACCTCTATTGCTAAGCCTTGAGGATTAAAGAATTTTTGAAAAATCGCAAGTTTTCCCAGCCCCATACCTTGATTTCCGGGAGGTATTTCTACTCCGGCCTCTGTCATCAATTCCCGCGCAGCCTCAAGTTGTAATTTGTTATTTAGTCTAGAATGAGCTAATCTACGAAATTCGTTATGAAACGCCCCTGCACGACTATCACCACGCTTATAATGCGCTAAGGCTACAACGAGTGCTCGAGGTAGGCATAAATTATCATTATTGGTAATTACAACAATAGATTTCTTGCTTAGAGTGAAACGATCATAGGAGCCCACCGTAACTCGACCCTTACCAGTAATCATTTGAACTCTTTGAACTGTTATCATGAAGGACTCATCGATGGCAACATCGTGCCCACTCTGAGCAACTTTTTCTACGAGCGACCAGAGATGCTCGAAATTACAGTCTTGCGCAGGACGGAATGAAAGGCCTGCTGCTCGGTTTTGGGAAAATTCAGGAGAATTAAATGTTATTCCTACAAGATCTGAAGGTTCACCCTGATTTTCTATCATATGTCTATGTAGATCTACAAAAGCTTCTCTCAACCAGGTCATAGGATTTACATCTTTTTCAGGAGCCTGAATTTTAAATGTTGTACACGTTCCGTCGAGTCTAAATCTTTGAAAGTGTCTCGTTGACCGATCTACAATTTTAGCTCTACCTCCAGGCAACATAGTAGAATCTTCTGGCCTCCGCCTATCTGGTGTACTAACGTAGTGTCTTCACCGATGATATCCTCCAGATCGATTCATGAGTTGTTCTCGTCGTTATTCATGATGTCATTATCATGATCAGCTTGTAGAAATCGTTTTATCCGCTCAATTTCGATAGCCTCTTCAATTTCATTGCTAACGATGTTATATAGTTCTGACTGTATAGCCCCATCGTTAGTCCTGTCTAGCAAGTGAAAACATTATTCGTTAGGATGATGCAATTTTGTATTAATATACATTTTACCTACCGAAAAGTTCTTAAAATGTACTTACTATTATCAATGTGTGTGTTTAAACCCACACGTTGAATTTTTCTTCCCGCGACATTATTGTCGTTGTTTTCACTGTTTTTTCTTTTCATTCTTATTATTCATTCGCTAAACTTTTGGGGGCGTCGAGTTTGAAACGAAAAAATTTTAACCGCAATACTTTTGGGACTCACCCCCACCCCTACTTAACCCCCACCCCTCCCAGGTCTCGCTATAACGGATCTATTACTACTCGCGTCTAGAATCAAAAACGTGTAAACCGACAGAGCTTCAAAAACGGCGACGCGACGGTCGTTTCGGCTCTTTGCCCTACGGATTTATGTAATTAATATTACAAGCAAAAACTTGTATAAATGTATATACATCGCCTGTACAATAATAATAATAATAATAAAAACATATTTATTTGAAAAACAAAAAATCTCTGTATCGATCTATTCCCGAAGACTCCACCAACCGGGCCATGTTATTTATTTTTTCAGTGGCGCTTCGGACATGCTAGCCGTGCACTATAGCTAGCTATGCGGCTGACACACATACATGCCGACTATTAGCTCACAGGTGCACGATGAGCTCACCCGAACGAGGGGGCTAGCAATGTCACTGATAAGAGCTAGCAAGCGCGCGCGACGTCACGAGCCTCACGCGTGTCGCGCGCCCGCCGCGGCCGGGACCCCGCGATGGAAGGGGGGCGTAGTGTAAAATCCAGCAGACTCTTTAACAGTTTATTCGTAAAGAACACCGCCAAATAGCCTCATTTGGCATAATGGACACACGGTGGATGCACCCGTGGACGTCGATGGTCTGTGGGCCAACGGGTTGCGGGAAGACGTTCTTCGTAAAGAAATTCCTACGGTTCATCGAGGACATGAGCGACGTGCGATTTGCGCGCGTTCTCTTTCACTATGCAGAGTGGCAGGAGGGGTATAGGGAGTACGGGAGCTCTATAGAGTTTCACGAGGGACTGCCGCAAAACGCCGATTACGACAACGATCTACGCCCGAAACTCGTCATCATCGACGATCTCATGAGGGAATCGTCCAATAACACGGTGGTCGACCTTTTTACCAAAGGCAGCCATCATAAGAACATCAGCGTTATCTTCATTACGCAGAATCTCTTTCATCAGGGGCCCGGGCAGCGCGATATCTCGTTGAACGCCAACTACATCGTTGTGTTTAAAAATCCGCGCGACAGAGCGCAGATACAGCATCTGGCGAGACAGGTGTTTCCTGAAAATCCGCGCTTCGTGCAGGAAGTCTACCGCGATGCCGCCGCCGAACCGCACGGTTATTTACTACTCGATTTGAAGCAATCGACGCCCGATAACTGCCGCTTTCGCACGTGCGTGTTTCCTTCGGACCCGTTCCACTACGTGTACGTACCGCGAAAGGGTATAAAGGGCGGGTACGCCGATCGAGACGTACCAGTCATTCGGTTGTAATGGTATCCAGCGCACGCTGCTCTATAGGGCGGAAGCACGCCACAGTGTTAAAGGCTATCTGCCACCTGGACAGCAAACAACGCAGCGCCTTGTTACGAGCGGCCGACCCACGCCTCGTCAACTGTATATGCGAATGCGCTCTGAATATCCTTCGCGGCAACGTACCTCTCAAACCGATTTAGAAACGTCACTTACGAAAACACGCACCGCTGCTGAGACGTTTATCCAGACCGGGTTCAGCAGTCAAAACTAGAAAGCGCCTTATCGTTCAGAGCGGCGGTTTTCTACTTCTTCTGCTAGCACCCATACTGGGCACCGTCATATCAAAACTCATAGGGGGAAGCGGATAGGATATACGCAGCGCAAAGCGAGAAAGAAAGAGCGAGATGGAGCATGCAAAAAAGATGGTTCTCATTCCTCATGAGAGCGTGAACACCGTGCACCAGCAGTACCACCGTGCAGCGCCTCATACGCGTCAGTACAGTCAGGAGGGCATTGACACCGTTAACACCGTACAAACCCCTGGGACCCCCTTAAGCAGATTAGACGCGTCGATGAAGGAGATCCTACACTCGCCGAGCGCGAAAAGTGGAAGATGTACAATCAGGTGCTGCAGCGTTATCTACACTTTATCGAGGACCTGCGAAATAACGTCGACGAGGATAGGCGCGCCGATAGCGATAACAAGAAAAAAAATAACAATTCTGCGGAGGATAATGCCCGGAACCAGACCACCGATGCTGACGACGACGACATCATTGCCAGTGTACCCCAAAAGTACAGGACTAAGGCGCGGCTCTTACTAGGCAGGTTGCGTAACGCTGGCTCACCACACACTTCGTGGAGTAAACAGGGCGTTACGCGTATCGGTGGAGCCGTCGTGCAGGACGCCAACATCATTGATTTAATCAATGACGCTATGCGTGAGAGAAAAACGGCGAGACCGGCGGGGAGTCGGCAGTTTGCGCGATTCCTCCTTACTGCTGGTATACCGCGCGAATTTATTGGCAATCAGCGTCTATGGAAGGAGGAGAGCAACACGACGCCTCTCAGTAATCAGCCACGGCGTCGTGTAACAATCGTACCGCGCCCAATTGACACGACTCAGAGCTCGTCCACGGACGAGAAATTTGGCGAGGCGTTTCAAGAAGTGTTTAGAGACTCCGAGGAAGAAGAGGTCGTGGGGAAAAGATATACACGATCCGTGTCGGCTAGTACAGCCAACGATACCGAGAAAAAGAAAAGATTAGAATGGTTAAGGCTGCCGTGAACCAGAAGATGAAGAAGTCGGGTGATGAGAGTCTTCTGAGGCGACTTTATTACACACCAGCAGAGCCGTCATCGTACGCCGGTATCGGTAACCTCGAGCGAGCGGTTAAGGGTAGGGTAAAGCGAGATTCCGTCGTACATTGGTTAGAGGCGCAAGACGCGTATACGCTGCATAAGCCCGTACGTCGTACGTTTCAGCGTCGCTCGTACGCCGTCAGCAATATCGACGATGTTTGGGAGGCCGATCTTGTGGACCTTCGCTCGTTGAAGGAGTACAACGATGGTCACACGTATATCCTTGTAATAATTGATGTACTCAGCAAATACGCTTGGGTCGAGCCTTTACGCGATAAGTCCGGTGCGACGGTAGCAGCGGCATTCCGGAGGGTTTTGGAACGTAGTAAGAATAGGATACCCGTGTACCTACAGACAGACAAAGGTAAAGAGTTTACCAATGGCGTACTGCAGCGTCTGCTCCAGGAGCTCGGCATAGGATTCCGCGTAGCGCGCAGCCCCGACGTAAAGGCAGCTGTCCTCGAACGCTACAACCGTACTCATAAGGAGCGTATGTGGCGTTACTTTACACATAGAAACACGCGGCGGTACATAGATATTCTTCAGAGCCTCGTGGAATCGTACAACAGGACACGCCACTCTGCGATAAGAATGCGTCCAGTCGACGTGACCATGTATAATGCCGCTACGGCCCGTATGAACCTGTCCATGCGATACACCACAGCGAGCCCCCGTACCCCTAAATACGGTGTCGGCGACCTGGTACGCATCAGTAGCGCTAGGAACCCTTTTGCGAAAGGTTACGAGGGGGGTTGGACTCGAGAGATTTTTAAAATCGTACGCCTAGGTACAACGAGAGAACCACCCGTCTACATCTTAGAAGATCTCGCCGGCGAGGAGATTGACAGTATTTTCTACGAGGAGGAGCTCGTTCGAATCCGCAAGGACATCGCAAAGGACACGTTTCTCGTCGATCGTGTGATAAAACGAAGCGGTCGTGGGAAAGCCCAAAAAGTACTGGTCAGCTGGGTCGGTTACCCCGAGAAATTTAATTCGTGGATACCGGCTACCCGCTTAAAGAACAATGAAGGACCAATTTTATCTCGTTCTGCCCAGTAACAGCAGTATGTCGTACTATCCCGAAAATAAAACTACCAGTTTTACCACGCATCTACCACATCAGATCGATTTACACGGGGCATGGGCTGTTGCTCTGGTCGAAATACAGATCCCTATGACCTTTCTTCACGTGCCCGCAGCGCTAAAAGACTGGGATCACGTGGGCGTGGTCACCACCCGCACTATACCGCGGAAGAACCACAAAGAACCGATAGTGGGTCTTATGATGACGGGTTCTAACGTGGCGCACGGTGTTTATGACGACATAAAGACACTCGTTGACGAAATAAATGCTACCAGGGCTATGAAGGGCCGTCTGCAATTAGAGCTCTGTAGAGGCGGTTACGTTAGCGTATCGCTCGTCTCTACCGTTAACGATCTAGACGACCCACACGAACTGAGACTCTGCCGGTCTCTGGCGCGCATCCTAGGTTTTCCCGAGTCGGTCGTGGTATCGAAAGCAAAGCCCGTTGTCATGGCCGATCAGCCGATTAGCCTGATCAACGCCCTACCTAAGATGCTTTTTGTTTACACCGATGTCTGCGAGCCGTATATCACCGGAGACGTCCAAACACCCTTGCTTCGTGTGGTTCCCCTGCAAACGAATAACAAATACGCGTACGCACCCATGAAAGTACTCTCGTTTTCCCCGTTAAAGTATATACCGCTGCTACGCACGACTTTTCAAACGATCGACATCGATATAAGAGATCAACTAGGCGAACCTATACCATTCGAATCAGGGACGCTCTCCGTAACACTACACTGTAAACGGCTAGACTGATGGCTCATTACACCGACTACTACGAGTCGCAGATCGGTGGGGGATATTCCACGAAATTTCGGGTATTCGCGGGGTCGCCTTATCAGCGAGGACATGGTATTGGTAGCTATCTCGGTAGTCTGTTTCGGCGTGTGTTACCTTTGCTATCGAGAGGAGCCCGAGTCGTCGGTAAGGAGGCGGTGCGCGCGGGCATGAATATCTTGACGGACGTCAGCGAGCGCGGCGCTCCGCTGAAACAGGCGTTTCGCACCAGGGCCACCGAATCGGGTATGAATCTTAAACGTAAGGCGGAGGCGAAAATTGACGAGCTCGTGAAAGGATCGGGCTATAAAGCTGTAAAACGACCACGCGGCGCGCACTCTATCATCGGCGTCGCTGGAAGGAGCATCGCCTCAAGAACTGCTAACAAGCGTAAGAGACGTACGGGGAAGAAGGCTGCTCCGCGTCGAAAAAAAAAACGTAGTAAAAAAAATAAAGTCAAAAACCAAGAAACCCAAAAATCGTCGTAGGATCGCTAGTAAGAAAGTAAAGCGGAGAGTGCTGGATATCTTCTCCTAAACGCTACCTCTATCATGGCCTTTCTACACGCACACTCCTGAGTGTTTATGAAATCGGAGCTCGAGGTCTTTACACTGCCACCGACACAGACCACTATAGAGAGCGCGCAGTGGGTACACTACAAGCCCATCTCATCGCTGACCGATGACTCGCCCATTAAATTTGTCGTGCCGGGTAACGGCGACGAGTACCTCGATTTAGCACACACCATGCTGAGTTTACGCGTGCAGCTACGATCCAAGGATGCGTTAGCCCCTGACGCTCTGAGCAAAGCAGCCCCTGTTAACAATCTGCTACACTCGCTGTTCAATCAGGTGGACGTGTTTCTTAATCAGAAACTCGTATCACCGCCTAATAACGCGTACGCTTACAGGGCCTACATAGAGACGCTATTAAATTATGGGCCAGCCGCCAAGGGGTCCCACCTCCCGAGCGTGCTCTGGTACGACGACACGCCCGGTCATATGGACGATACAGCGGGCAAGAATATGGGGCTCGTGAATATGCAGGCGTTTGTCGGTAAAGACAAGACGGTCGATCTGATCGGTCATTTACACTGCGATGTGTTTAACCAGGAAAAATTTTTATTAAATGGTGTTGAGCTCCGTTTACGCCTCGTACGCACGAGAGACGGTTTCTCCCTCATGGATCCAAAGAGCGAGTGTTCTTTACATATAACGGAGGCCACGCTCCTCGTTAGACGCGCCAAAATAAGCCCCGGTATTCTAATTGCTCATTCTAAAATGCTATCAAAGACAACTGCAAAGTATCCGCTTACGCGTGTAGAGGTCAAGGCACTGACGATGCATGCCGGTTTGCACGGTGGCACTATGGACAACGTGATTCTCGGCCAATTACCTAAGCGTATTATGATAGGCTTCGTCGATAACAAGGCCTTCAATGGCAACTATCAACTCAATCCGTTCAATTTTAAAAACTATTTAATTAATTTCCTATCGCTGTACATCGACGGTGTTCAAGTACCCTCGAAAGCGCTGCAGACCGATTTCAGCAAATCCGGTCTTTACGTGGACGCGTATCATACCCTCTTCAGTGGCACGGGTATACACTTCCTCAACGAGGGTAATTCGATATCTAGGAACGCTTACGCAGACGGCTACTGCCTGTTCGTTTTCGATCTTACACCCGATCTCTCGGCAAACAGCAACACCCACTGGAACCTGATCAAGCACGGTAGTGTACGAATTGAGGTACGCTTCGACGAACCGCTGGCCACCACCGTAAACTGTATCGTTTACGCTGAGTACGACAACGTTCTGGAGATCGACGCCTCGCGGCAAATCGTCGTAGATTACGGCGGATAAACAATCGAAGAAAATACATAGGTCAGCAATTTAGGGTATGCGTCATCGTCTTTTTGTGCACTCGGTATCGCCTGTGATCGTTAACATTGACGTTAGTTTCTCGTTGAACGCCTTCGAGTTAGCACCGCAGCGATGGATTTCGTGATCGAGATTGAGTACTTCAAAGACTCCGAGGGACGTCTGGCGCCGAAGGAGATCGGCGTCGTGGCTGTGGAAAGAAAATACATAGGCCACTGGATCGTTTCACCACCCTGCGATTTCAACGAATTACCACCGACGATCAGAAGCGAGAACAACACCATGACCCGCTATCGACACGGTCTAGAGTGGTTCGACGGAGGTGTAACGTACAAACAGCTATACAACAATCTCCGAAATATAGCTGGTATTTCGCGGAGCATATACACGAGGGGCTCGGAGAGCGTACTTTTTCTGCAGACCGTTATGGCAAGGGAGGTTATAAATTTGGATGAAACCCCCGATAACTCACCATACGAGGACTTCCCACCGAATCGTGACCATTACGAGTGCATCGTTCACGCCTGTAAGGAAACCCGAGGATCGTTTACCTGTGCTATGAACAACGCCTTACGCCTTGAATTTTGGCTTCGGAATAATGGCCCGCATATATGAACACGCTAGACCTTTATCTCGGTCTTCGCGGTATATCGGCTCATACGACGGGTGTCTACGCAGCTGATAGAATACCCCGAAACTGGTCAAAGCCCGCTGCGATTACCGCCAACACGGACGATCATACGAAACCAGGAGCACATTGGGTTGCCATGTACGTGGACGCTGACGGAGATGGTTACTACTTTGACAGCTACGGATTACCACCGCTGAATCATCACCACGCATCGAAACTCCGACGGAACTGTCGATCCTTCCGATGGAACACTCAGTAGCTTCAGAGCGAGACGTCGACGGTGTGCGGCCAGTTCTGCATGATGTTTCTACACTACCTCTCCTCCGGCTTCGGGATGCATGCCTTCCAGAATGTGTTTAGTAGTGATTTGCGGAAAAACGATAGAATTGCCCGAGAGTACTACGACGCTTTTGTGCGAAAGAAGCGTTTGGCGGATCGTCGGTATGCGCAAGATAACAAGATCCACGGTGGTGGCGGTGGTAGGATACAATATTCACAGTGTAAATCAGGCTACATGAGTTAATGCCTGTTATAGAAACATACCTGGAAAACTACATAGGATGTGGAAGTCCAGGGTATCCAGGTATTCCGCTACGTAGTTTTCTGTATCTAGGTGTCGGATGTAGAAGTTCAGGGTGTCCAGGTATTCCGCTCCGTAGTTTGTTGTATCTAGGTACTGGATGTGGAAGTCCAGGGTGTCCAGGTATTCCGCTTCGTAGTTTTCTGTATCTAGGTATCGGATGTGGAAGTCCAGGGTGTCCAGGCATTCCGCTCCGTAGTTTCCTGTGCCCAGGTGTCGGATGTGGAAGTTCAGGGTGTCCAGGTATTCCAAGTAATAATAAGGTGCGATATGTGTATTTAATATAATAGTAATAATAATATGTATATATATATGTAAGCTTCAGACTAACCGTCGGATAATATATACTGGGATTTAATAGTGAAAAATGAATTTTTCATCATGACCTCAACACGTACCGATCACCTGGCTGGCCTCGTCCAAATTTTTATTGGCCTTAGTGCAATATATACAATGGTCAAGTGGACCGTTCGTTCGTTCGTGTGTGCATTTAGACCCTCGTTTCTACGAGCTACAGGTGGGTGTGAGCTGGAGCGCTTCATCCGCCTCGCCTCGACTTGGACTCATCCGTTCGCCTCAGAGTTAGAACAGAAAAAGCAGCCATGACGCTACGACGCGGTGAAATTCGTTTGACAGTGAGTGTAGCGTCCTCTCAGTTTCTATTAATACACAAACTAAATATTTCAAAGACGTTTATTATATAACGTGTTGTTTATTTATTAAAGCTCAAAGGATATATATCCATCAGAGATATGCTGGAGAGGAGGAGCCAGCGGTGTGCTCGGAGGGGTGAACTCAACGGCTGGCGCCTCTTCGAGGAGCTAGACTGGGGCAACGAGGATATTTTTGGATTGAGGCAGCTCTTTGGGCTGCCTCGGATCACCTATTATAATTGGTGCGTATTAATCGATTCTATATATTGTAACACGAAGGTTACAATAGACCCCCTCCGCCCCCTGGCTCGAGGTCCCACAGGCCTTGAGTAACGCGTTTAGTATAGTCTGTAATGATAACTGCGTATCCTTAAGTATTGTAATCACCGATTTCTATTGTTTTAGGTAAATTGTATATAGGATAAGATCCCTCCCCTCCACCCTTCCCTCCCTACCACCATCCCTGTAGGGCACTGGCTCGAGGACCATCGTCGAGGACCAACAGCACCCACCAACACCGAGGACATCATCGTGGACCTGCTCCGAGGACGCAGCATCCCTGGAAGGAGCAAGAGAGTGGCTACGTCGCCGAGGCAGCGGAAGGCAGGGATGGCATGGGCAGGAGGACCAGCTGATCCGACCAAAGGGAGCTGCCGTCCACACAGCCCACCACGACCGCCACGTATATGCAGCCCCGGTGCAGTCCCGTCACACGGGCAGGAAAAAGCCCCGTGTGACAGCGGCGGAGTCCTCTCCCTCCGAGACCGCGGACGTGCCCGGGAGGACTTTGACAGGCCCTGGAGGCCGCCATGTTGACCGGCGCGCGCAGCCAACACGCGCGCCGGCGAAGCCAGCACCGTGTTGCCGCCACGAGGCCCTGGAAGGCCCGGCGGCGCTGCCAATTCAAACGGACCAATGCCCTGCCATGCCGGAACTGCCAACCAATGCCAGAGCGCGTAGCCCTCTCAGCTGAGAAGCCACCACCAATCACCGAAGCTCTGGAGGCCCACGAGGACCAAACGACCGAAAATCTTCTTCACTTCGAGCCAGACCGTGGACATATCTAGCACGTGCGAATGAGTAGCGAAAAGAACGAGTGGAGAATAAAGAGCGAATAAAGAGCGAGTAAAGAGCGAGTGAAAGTAGTGAGCGCGTGGAGAGTAACGAACGAGTGAGGATTGTCACGCGAGTGGGTGAGATAGAAATCGGATTACAGTGTGAAGAGCGAACTGAGTGAGTACGAGTGTATGCTTGAGACTTCCCACTTTACCTCCCCTTCCCTAGCACTCCCTTTATCATACTTTGCGCAGTAGATTTTGTAGGTCCCTTCAGGACACCGTTAGCCGTCCCCACGTGGGCCGGCATTTCAGTAGTACTTAGTGTATCTCCGACGGGCCTTCCGCCCACCTACTCGAGGCCCGTGGTATATTGCGTGCGCCCTAGCTTTAGTATTTCTGCGTCCCCTTTGAAACCCTCCGTGCCCTTCCTTTTCCAACACCTGCCCTCTTCCCATCCCATAACCGAGGTAATTTCGTAAGAAGCCATTTTGAGTTCGGGAACCTTCCTCCCTGAGATCCCCTCACCTCTCCCGCCGCTAGCCCTGTCAGTCCCCAGAAGTAAACAAACGAGGACCTCTTGGGGTCACTCGTCGGTGCTACACCGGAGAAGTAGCTGGCGCCCAGAAACCTTCCCCTCCACTCCCTCCGCCCCCCTTCTTTCCCCCGAGTCCCGTTAAATCCCCGCGAGCACCCGCGTGCTTATTTTGCTTACGTGTTCTAGTCTAGTCTACGAATTATAAGTTTGATTATATTTTCTTTACTATCATTGGTTTCTTTCTTTTCTCTGTTCTATTTTATCTTGTATTGGCATTCGTTTTATCAATTATATTCTTTTCTTATTTTACCCCGTGTCCCCCTTTCTTTTTGCGTTCCCCTTCCCTTCTTTTCTAGAGATAGCTAATTACGGTCGACCCTGGATAGGAATACCCTAGCCAGCACGTCACAATATGGAACACCATGTATGTGTGTGTGTCACACATGCGTAGTAATATTATTTTTTTATTTTTTGCAGGGACTCGGACTATGATACGGGTGACGAGAATTAAGTTGTTCGATGTGAATTTATACTTTTTAAAAAGATTACAAAATAAACTTAATTCTAAATGATTATTAATAAGAGTGATGCTGCTCGATTCAGCTGTCAATTCTCACTGACTTCCTCTCGATCGTTCGGTATAAAGACACCTCGGTTTCCGGTGTCCGGTGTCTCTATATCTTATCGGTAAGGCTCCTGTAGTCATCATAACTCCTCCCGTCGAAGTTCGGAAAACGATACCATTCGTTTTGCCGTGGGCGTGTGGTTGGTATCTCCGTTATCAGTGTTTTTCCTTTTCAGGTGGTTTTTGAAATAATAGGTTGCAACTAATCCTATTACAGCAAGTATTGTGAATATGGTAATGCCAATATTAGACCATGTGGCATGCTGGTGTGCTCTTCCTTCTAGGATTGGTATTTCCAGATTATCCGAGAGAATCTTAGTCTTCTCCAATTCGTCTCGTCGAATAGTTCTTAGGTGTATTTCTGGTTGTTTCCCTATGATCGTGGCTTCTTCGGCTGGTAGTTTGAATATAGTCTCGTTGTGGAGTGTGACGGTCTGCGAGAAGGTGCGTCCTTGTCCCTTTAGTTGACAGTCGTCCAACGTGATTATGTGAGGACGGTTAATTTCTTTAATTTCCTCATTGTTACATTTAATAGTAACTTTAATCGTATGAAGCGGTACGATGATCACGTGATTGTTGCTTATCTGTTCCATACTGTCGCCTCTGTTGCGGATTCTGGTCCTAATGCAGGTGTTGGTTCCTTCCGTCAGCATCTTGTAGATGCAAATGTTGGTTGCATGGGTGTCCCTCCTCTGGCAGTAGTAGAAATCTTCTACTTCGGGGCATTGATATGACATGGTCTTTGTTTGCTCATTGTTCAGCAATACATACGGGTTTTCTGGTATGGTTATGGAGTTATTAAGAGGAATGGAATGGAGTTCAAAGTACTTGTATGTGTCTCCGATTAGAGGCATGTGTATCTTAAATAGTACAGTGTTGTTGCTAATCTTGACTTGTGTTATGGCTAGCTGATAGTAATTGAATATGGACCTAAGCGTAGGTATTTGCATTTCCTGATTGTCTCTATTGTAATGCTTTATGATTCGATCGAATAATTTGGGTTTGATAGCTGAACTATGTAACGTATGCGATTTTCCGAATGATATGGAAAGCTCTAATTCTTTCAATTTTTCTTTTATTGCTACTATTTCCACGTATAATGCTTCTACTATTAACATACTTTCTAATTCGGCTTCATGTGCTTTAATACTATCCTTACTATTTATTTGTTCTAATGCCCTGCTCAGTTCTTTTTGATTTGCATACAATCTTTCTATAGCAGTGGTGTGACTTCTTGTTATTTCCTGCAATATGGTCTTTTGTTTGGTAAGACCTGTATTCAAGCGTAGCTCATTTCTGTTAAGTAATTCCATTTCCTCGTGTATGGTCTCTTTGTCCTCGCTATCCATGGTACCGAATAACCATTTAGCAGCTTTGCCTATCGCATTGACGGCTCCTCTCTTGGTACGAGGTTCCTCTTCGAGATTGTGCAGGAGTTCCTTTACGTCATTGATTTCCCTTATGATTTGTTTTGTTATTCTGTAGTAAGTCTTATATTGGCTCTTGTTGTTCTCTCTTCTATGAATGACTTCTAGTTGCCTTTCTATGTCATTCATAGCTTCCTTATAGATTTCCAGATTGATGCCGTATTGGAATGTATGCTTTCCTTCTATCATCTTAGCGTTGCCCAATCTCATGGGTAGAAGGCTGTTCTGTATCGGTGTTATCTCGATTCCCATCGTGAGGTGTATCATTATTAGCAGTAGGATCGTCATTTTGCTTGTCTGAAACAAACCGTTGAGGCTTCGTCAATCTGGGGTGTATAGTGATCTTGCCTAAATTGACTTTATGAGAACTGGTCACTTTGGGTTTCTCCTTTGTCGTTTTGTACAGAGGTTCTTGTTTCTTAGTGGATATACGATACAAGTGTCCCTTGTACTACAGAGGCTTGTCCGTGTCTATCGGTACATGTTCTTTCCTATTCTCATTCAGACGTTCTAGTGTCCTTTCCTGTTTTGTTGCAAGCCTGTCGAGTATCTGAGTCTTTATAATTTCCATTCTTTTCTGGTGTTCTTCTAGATACTGTGTAGTAGCACTGGCTTCTGTGGTCTCGAAAGGGTCTTTCGAATTAACGTCGCCTTTAATTACTTGGAAGGGTGTATATCCTGTTGCTGTATGAATAGAGTTGTTATATCGTAATATAGCGTATCTCATTGCTTCTGCAGTTGATACTTTGCTGTCTTCAGTTTTTAAAGCTCTAAGGGCTTCTATTATCGTAGAGTGAAATCTTTCAACCGGACTATTACTGTTAGGGTTATAGGCCGTCGTATAATGTATCCCCCAAAAACCACTTACGTGTAAAAAACCACGCCAAGTACAGGTGTGCTGTGTATTCCTCTAATAAAAAGTATTGATATCAGATTATAGAGGCCAAGTACTTAAGTCACTACATGCTTGCCTATTATATGATCTAGCACTGGCCCATCATTTTAATTGTATTTTCGAAATTTCCTATAACGTTTTCACTACTCTTTTATATTACTACTGCTTCTCGTAGTTGATTATGAATTAATGGTTATTTAATAATTAATAAAACTTTAGCTGATTCCTTATCGAGTACTACTTGGCGGGTCCGTGCAATTCTTGATATAAATTTGCATTCATAATGCCAGTCATTAAACTCAAAACCAATGTCAACTTTTTATATAGAGTTTATTAACGATAACTCGTTAATAATAATCACGGTAAAATCTTAATAATAAACATAATTTTAGGATACTATTAGTACGTTCAAAGTAAGTACTTTGGAATTTCTGGCACGGACCCGCCAAGTAGTACTCGATTAGGAATCAGCCAAAGTTTGATTAATTATTAAATAACCATTAATTCATAATCAACTACGAGAAGCGGTAGTACCTGGACACCCTGGACTTCCACATTCACTACCTAGATACAAGAAACTACGGAGCGGAATACATGGACACTCTGGACTTCCACATCCGACACCTGGACACAGGAAACTACCGAGCGGAATACCTGGACACCCTGGACTTCCACATCCGACACCTGGACACAGAAAACTACGAAGCGGAATATCTGGACACCCTGGACTTCCACATCCAGTACCTAGATACAAGAAACTACGAAGCGGAATACCTGGACACCCTAAACTTCCACATCCGACACCTGGACACAGAAAACTACGAAGCGGAATACCTGGACACCCTGGACTTCCACATCCAGTACCTAGATACAAGAAACTACGAAGCGGAATACCTGGACACCCTGGACTTCCACATCCGACACCTGGACACAGAAAACTACGAAGCGGAATACCTGGACACCCTGGACTTCCACATCCAGTACGTAGATACAAGAAACTACGAAGCGGAATACCTGGACACCCTGAACTTCCACATCCGACACCTGGACACAGAAAACTACGAAGCGGAATACCTGGACACCCTGGACTTCCACATCCAGTACCTAGATACAAGAAACTACGAAGCGGAATACCTGGACACCCTGAACTTCCAAACCCGACACCTAGACACAGAAAACTACGAAGCAGAATACCTGGACACCCTGGACTTCCACATCCAGTACCTAGATACAAGAAACTACGAAGCGGAATACCTGGACACCCTGGTCTTCCAAATCCGACACCTGGACACAGAAAACTACGAAGCAGAATACCTGGACACCCTAGACTTCCACGTCCGCCACCTAGATACAGGATATTACGGAGAGAAACACCTGGACATTCTGTGTCTCTAAAAACTGTCACCTAAAATACGAGGAACTATGTTGAAGCACACATATACATACACCCATACACGCGCGCTCCACATGAATGCTATTAAAAACTTAATAATTGTATACGGTGTGAAAGCACCCTTATACTAACTGGAAATTCGGTATGAACAGTAGCTTCACGTATAAAGTGTATTTGACTGTGTTGTGTATTCGTAAATTACTAACACCATTCAGAGTACAAATAGGTAATGAAGACACAGCAGTCAGCGCCATCTGTTGGGTAAAACATGCGATGGACGTGCGAAGACGACGACGACGATGACGACGACGACGACGACGGACCTGAAATAAAATCATCTCGCTCGCCATCTTAATACACCCTGATCTCGTATACTAATCGTATTGAATTTAGTGGCAATCAATTCAGAACCCTTGATTCCTAGAGTGAATGTATCAATAAATTTTTCTCACATACAGCCGTTCATAAGATATTTGAGTCGAAACACAGGTACAAGCGAAGCTTCGAGTAAAGAGTCTCAGCGAGGCGTGCCCCGTACGGCGGGTTGCCTGTACTTGGCGCGAGACTCGACCGAGTCTCTTGATTTCTATACCATGGTATGCACAAAATTTTTGAAAGGTTTCATTTTTCCATTCCACTCCGTTATCGCACGTTATCTTTGTAGGTATACCAAACTGGCTTATAAACTGTAGCACATTTTTCGTGGTTTTTATACCTGTTATAGCTTGCGTGTGGTATGCTTGCCCATATTTAGAGAAACTGTCCACAATGGTTATGAAATATTCGCTACCTATCTTGAAGGTATCAGCATATACAGGGTGTTTCTGTTAACTCTGCACATACTTCTAGGGTGTGTAGGGGCTGCTTAGACAAGCATTTTGAGATAAGACACCCATGGTCGGAAACTCATCCTAACGGCTGTGGAGGACTTTGAAGGTTTTGATACCGCGTGCTTGTTCGTAGCGTAATGAATCAGATGTAATCACTTTCGACTCAACGCTTTACTCAGCCACAGAAAAGAGAACAACGTTGTTGTGTAAAATCAACAAAACGATAGACAATGAGAAAAATAACAAAATATTTTTTAGTTCAGAATATAATTCCTCGTCTTCAAACTGATCTTTTACAGTAGGTGTTCGAAGTGTCCGCCACCTTGAAGAAGGCACTCCATCGCACGTCTAGTCATTGCCTCAGGTATTTTAGCAAGCTCATCTCGAACGACGTCACTGGCAGCCACAATTCTTGCTACCAGGTCCATCTCCGTGGCCACAGGTCTACCGTTTACGGGGTACACTAGATCTTTCATTCTGCCCCAGAAATAAAAGTCCTACCTCTTCCAATCCACCAATCTGAGTACTTCTCGTTCAGGTACTCCCGCACAATGATATTGTAGTGGGCCGGTGCGATGGAGTGCCTTCTTCAAGGTGGCGGACACTTCGAACACCTACTGTAAAAGATCAGTTTGAAGACGAGAAATTATATTCTGAACTAAAAAATATTGTTTTGTTATTTTTCTCATTGTTTATCGTTTTGTTGATTTTACACAACAACGTTGTTCTCTTTTCTGCGGGTGAGTAAAGCGTTGAGTCGAAAGTGATTACATCTGATTCATTACGCTACGAACAAGCACGCGGTATCAAAACCTTCAAAGTCCTCCACAGCCGTTAGGATGAGTTTCCGACCATGGGTGTCTTATCTCAAACTAAGTTGGTTGTCTAAGCAGCCCCTACCCACCCTAGAAGTATGTGCAGAGTTAACAGAAACACCCTGTAGATGTTCGCAGATATTTCTCCCTATAGCTGTAGGCTTATATACGAGCTCATGGGGTCTTCGCTCGTACTTGCTTTTTTGACATACTTCGCAGGTGTTTACATAGTCTCTAATCATTTCATCCATTTTTGGCCAGTAATGTTTGCTTTTTATAGCTTGGATGTTTTCCGTGATCCCTCTGTGACAAGTTTTCTTTACATGCTGGTTAGCTATCATTTCCATTTGTTGGTCTGTATCTATGATGTCTTGCAAGAATCCAGTACAGATAGCTAGCTGTAACGATCCGTTCTTAAAGTACTTTTGAGCTGTGGTGATCAGTACTAGCTGTTGGTTCTTGTCTTTGAAATAGAAATAATATTTTTCTTTAGGGTTCACATACTCTTTTATAAATTTGATCCAGTGGTCTTCCGTTGCCTTTTCCGGGATGTTTAATCTCATGCGGCTGTTTTCAAATACCCTGGTCTTTGAGACCTTTATATCGTTTCCTGAGACCGTAACAATTATTTGATTTTTATAAAGGTTTACTGGTTTTTCGATGATGGGTATCCCGAGTATGGGATCCTCATGACTCGTATGTATGGTGTTCGTGTCGTCCTCATGAATTCCCTGTTCTTTGTTAAATTCTTCCAGTATCAGGTCGGCCTCGTTTCCTGATATTAATAATGTCTCTTCAGGCAGTTCTTTGAGTAGTTGCGTGATTTCTAAATCATCTGGAGGATTTGCCTTGGTTGATTCGCTATCGATAGGATGTATTTCAATTCGCGATAAGGCATCGGCGTTAGTGTTAAGTTTCCCTTTCTTGTATACGATTTCATAGTCGTATTCTTCTAACTTAAGTCTCCACCTAACGAGTTTAGAATTAGGTTCTTTCAAAGAGAATAGCCATTGCAGTGGTTTGTGATCAGTAATGATTTTAAATTTTCATCCATATAGATACGGTCGGAAGTTTTTGGTTGCCCAGACAATGGCCAGCAATTCCTTTTCGATAGTGCTATAATTTATTTCCGCTGGGCTAAGCGTTCTCGATGCATATGCCACAGGAAGATCTTTTCCTATCGTTCCTTGTGAGAGTATTGCTCCAACAGCAACGTTAGATGCATCGGTCGTTAAATTGAATGGTATGTCAAAATCTGGATACTGCAGTATAGGTTCTTCCATTAAGGCATTCTTGCATGTTTCAAAACTTTCCACAAATTCTTTTGTATGCTCAATCTTTTCTCCTTTTTTCAGACATTTTGTCATTGGTTTGGTGATTCTAGCGAAGTTCTTAATGAATTTTCTATAGTAGCCTGTTAAGCCTAAGAACGATTTGATTTCTTTAGCCGTTTGTGGTATAGGAAAATTCTTTATTGCTTGTAATTTTCGTGGATTTGGTTTGATTCCCTCGGTCGTAACTATGTGTCCTAAAAATTCGACTGTCTTATGCAAGAATTCAGATTTATCCAGTTGTATCTTCATACCAGCACCTCTGAGTCTGTCAAGGACTACTCTGAGATTACTAATATGTTCTTGTAGAGATGTAGAAAAGATTATGATATCGTCCATATAGACAAGGCATAATTTGTTCTGCAGTTCTCTTAAGATGTTATCCATTACACGTTGGAATGTAGCTGGTGCATTTTTTAGACCAAAGGGCATTCGTGTATATTCGTAATGTCCATTTTCCACATTGAACGCTGTTTTTTCAATGGATTCTGGATCCATTTCTATCTGATGGAATCCGGATGCTAGATCAAGAGTTGTGAAGTATTGACACCCTCCCAACTTGTCTAGAATATCTGATATATTTGGTAACGGGTACCGATCATCGATAGTTTTCTCATTCACCTTCCTATAGTCTACCATGATTCTCCATTTCTTCTTCCCACTAGCATCTTGCTTCTTGGGTACTATCCATATAGGTGAACTCCAGGGTGAATGTGATTGCCTAATTATGCCGTCTTCAAGCATTTTGTGTATTTGTTTCTTTACCTCCTCTTTATGTATGTGCGGATACCTATATGACTTGGTATGTGTAGGTATTTCGTCTTTTGTCTTAATTTCATGTTTTATTCTATTGGTAAACGTTAGTTTACTCTCTGGTTGATGGAGTACGTCTGTGTAACCTTTCAGAAGTTTGAGTAACTCATGTGACTCTTCGCTATTAAGGTGATTTACGCGAATTTCCTGTAGCTCTCGTGGTTTCTCAGCTAATTGTGGTTCCATGTGAGCTTGAAATAGTTCTACTTCATTTAAAGGCATCACGTCTTTAGTTCTTTCCAATAATTTCTCTCCTAATGTATATATCTTAGTGTTCGGAGAATTGTTGACGATTTCTACTATCGTATAGTTATCCTTCACTTCTATCGCACCTGACCTGATGACAGAACTTCCTGCCGTGATCTCGGGTATTATCCATTCTCCTTCGTCAAGTGTGGTCTTTATTCTCTTCAAGATACTTGTATTTCCGGGAATTTCTATTCTCTGAATGCTAAAATCTGTTCGGTATTTCAGGGGGATTTCTGTCTCGTCGTTGCGTAGCAATCCGTTTTCTAGATCTATGTGCATTTTTGCTTTTCTTAATTCACTTACTCCTATAAGTCCGTCATAATAATCATGGAAATTGAATAGAATGAACTCCATGGGTTCATGCTGACCGAATTCTTTAAAAGCGGGGATTTTAGCTTTTTCTCTCGCTGTTTGCTGCCCTGTACACGTAGTTATTACTGTATTACTACGAAAGATCTGATGTGGGAAGTTCTGTTCCGCTATTATAGGTCGCATGATGGAAGCCTGACATCCTGTATCTATCAATAGTTTCATGTATGGCTCTGCAATTTCTATATATGGTATTGAGTTACTGAGTACTGTATTAATTTCTATTCGTTTGGTTTTTGTCTTTGGTCCTCGTGAAAATCCTGGCTTGCGGGTGCTTCAGTTTGTTCAGTACTTGTTTCGGTCGAGAACTGCATGTTCTCTGAATATTCTTCGTAGCCCTGAAATGTCTCCGTCTCTGGATAATAGTAATTATCTTGTTCTTGATATTCTACATTTGTGAGTTCTTCGGCTATGAAATCAGGAGGTCCAGTAGCTCTGAAGGTCTGATTTCCAGGAACATAATGCCGAGCATTTTGTCCGAAAGGCGAGAATGGTTTCTTATTTATTGTTGATGGTATTTTGGAAACTCCTGACATAGGTGTAACTGGATTTTGCGGTTTATTGCTACCGGGCGCGAACGCATTAATGGCCTTCCCAAATACCTGTGAGTTAGTGGGGAATCTTTGCGGTGCCCTAGGTATAGGCTGTATGTTAATAGGCTGTGATGGGAAGTTCATAGCTCGCGATTGTCCATACGTTGGTGCATACATGTTTGGTTGGTATTGCGTGGTATTTACGGGATTCCAAAATGATGGCTGTTGTTGCCATTGGTTATTATTTACATGTGGCTTTCCTTGTATTGGTCGGGGCGGTACAATTGGTTTTCTATACGTCTGTGTATTAACTCCTCGCAGGCTATTAATCTGTTTCTCGTGAGTCAGATACTCTGTGATTATATTCGCGGCTTCATTCAACGTTGTCGGTTTGCCAAGTCTTACAAAGGGAGGACGCGAGCTTGGGGTCACGGATTTAGGAGTCCTTTTGGGGTAGGAAAGTACTTTGTAATAACAAACTGTAGGCCAAGAGGCAGAACGCAACTCGGACCCGTTTTCGAGAAAAACCGGTTTGAAAAACGCAGTACTACTCATATACCTGCACCGTTGCCAATATTTTCGAGAAGGCGGCGTAGCTCGGTGGCGGCGCGCCCGATTACCACCCGAGCGGCCAGGGTTCGATTCTCCCATCAGACGTATATTTCTTTATATTAATTCTTTTTTTTTTTACTACCCGACAAGCCATGTTTATCTATTAACAATTTTGTCAATTTACGTACGAAATGAGTGCATGGGGACACTATTATTTTTCATTATCAGACACTGGTTTATATCACGCATCGTATTTTACATTATGCTGAAATATGCTTGGTTCGCCTCAAAACTAATTGAAGAAAGACCTATGTTTTTAAATGTGAACGACATTAACTTTCCTCTGCCACTATCAAAAGAACATTGCCATTGCAACGAACAAGAAGTTGCATTCATAAAATGTGCATGGTGTGAACATAATTTATGTTTTGCATGCTTTTATGATACATACCATCCAGAGTTGGGAAAATGCATTATTTTTTAAATGCATTATCGTTTTTTTAACGCAATATCTAAAAAATGGGAGATATAAATCGAATCCATTACACATTACTTTATTAATGAGTAATGGAACTCAGATCCATTATCCATTACTTTTTTAATGAATAATGGAACTTAGATCGGTCACCCATTACTTTATTAATGAGTAATGGAACTCAGATCCATTATCCATTACTTTTTTAATGAATAATGGAACTCAGATCCATTATCCATTACTTTTTTAATGAATAATGGAACTTAGATCGGTCACCCATTACTTTATTAATGAGTAATGGAACTCAGATCCATTACCGATTTAAAAATCGGTGGATGTCTATGGTAAAGAAATGGGTAATATCACATTACTTCCGAAAATTCTGTTAAATAAATAAATAAATTGAAAAACCGTGCGAAAAATAAATAAATAAATAGATTAATTGAAAAATCGTTCAAAAAATAAATAAATAAATAGATAAATTGAAAAATCGTACGAAAAATTGATAAATAAATAGGTAAATAGAAAAATTGTTCAAAAAATGAATAAATAAATATATGACTAAATCGAAAAATCGTTCGAAAAATAAATAAATAAAATATTGAAGTCTGCGGTCCTATGCATATGCGTAATTGTCAGGATGGGGATCACGGTAAATAGATTTCAAACCATTAATATCTTTAATAATAACATTTTAATATCACAGTTTATAATTTCCATTAATTTATATATTAATGTAAATATCCATAGTCTATTAAATTTGGTATTTTTCACGAGAAGTGAAATCGCTTTTCACAAAATCAGCAATGAAGAAAAAAATAATTGTAACAGATAAGTAGCGATATCAAATATATATATATATTGTGACGTGCTGGGCAGCTTTTACCCGCCCAGGGTCGGCTCGAATTAGCTATCTCAAAAGAAAAATAATAAAAAAAAGAATACGAGGTGTGGGGGACACGAGAATAAGAAGGGGACACGGGGTAGAGTAAGGAATAATATAATTAGAAATGATGTCAGAAATAAATACAATAGAGAAAACAAAACTATACTAGAAAAGAAAAGACTACTTAATAATATGCGGGGCTCACGCAGGAGCACGCAGGGGTCTAGGGAGGGGGATTGGAGGGGCAGGGGAGGGCGATCAGCTGGGACTTTGGACTCGGGTGTTTCTGGGCGCCAGCTACTGTTACGGTGTAGCACCGACGAGTGACCTCGAGAGGTCCTCGTTTGTTGACAATTTGGGGATAACTGGGCTAGCGGCGGGAGAGGTGAGGGGATCTCAGGGAGGAAGGTTCCCGAACGCAAAATGGCTTCTTATGAAATTACCTCGGTTATGGAATACGAAGGGGGCAGGTGGTGGAAAAGGAAGGGCACGGAGGGTTTTAAAGGGAACGCAGAAATGCTAGATCTAGGGCGCACGCAATATACCACGGGCCTCGAGGGTGGGGGCAGAAGGCCCGTCGAAACTACAAAAGAACTACGTACAATGTGGGGCCACGTGGGCCGGCTCGCGGTGTCCTGAAGGGACCTACAAAATCTACTATGCAAATTCTAGAGAAGACGGAAAAGGGGGGTAGAAAAGGGAGAAACTCAGTCACTCAGTACTCACTTAGCGATCCGCAGAACACTGATAATCCTTAATAGTACACTTCGTCCACTCAGTCGCTCTACACTCTCAATCTTACTTTACAAATCTCGACTCTCTTAATTCGCATACGTTAGTTACGCTATCCTGGCTCGAAGTGGTGAAATTTCCGGTCGTCCGGGTCCTCGTAGGCCTCCAGGGCCTCGGGGATTGGTGGTGGCCTCTCAGCTGAGAGGGCTACGTGCTCTGGCATTGGTCGGCAGTTCCGGCATGGCAGGGCATTGGTCCGTTTGAAGCTGGCAGCGCCGCCGGGCCTTCCAGGGCCTCGTGGCGGCAACACGGTGCTGGCGTCGCCGGCGCGCGGGCTGGCTGCGCGCGCCGGTAAACATGGCGGCCTCCAGGGCCTGTCAAAATCCTCCCGGGCACGTCCGCGGTCTCGGAGGGAGAGGGCTCCGCCGCTGTCACACGGGGTGGTTTTCTTGCCCGTGTGACGGGACTGCACCGGGGCTGCATACTCGTGGCGGTCGTGGTGGGCTGTGTGGACGTCAGTTCCCTTTGGACGGATCAGCTGGTCCTCCTGCCCATGCCATCCCTGCCTTCCGCTGCCTCGGCAACGTAGCCACTCTCTTGCTCCTTCCAGGGATGCTGTCCTCGTAGCAGGTCCACGATGTTGTCCTCGGTGAGGGTGGGTGCTGTTGGTCCTCGACGATGGTCCTCGAGCCAGTGTCCTTCAGGAATGGTGGTAGGGAGGGAAGGGTGGAGGGGAGGGATCTTATCTCTAAATGTCGTAAACCTAAAACACTAAAGAAATACAATATACAATACGCAATACTTATCAACTAGGAACGCAAACCTCAAGGCCTGTGGGACCTCGAGCCAGGGGAGCGGAGGGGGTCTATTGTAACTTTCGTGTTACAAACTCCCCCCTGCTTAGACGAAAGCACCACCTAAATGTGGCGCTTGAGCGGTCATTCACACGGGGAAGGGAAAAGGGGATAGGGCACTGACAGGGATGATGGGACTGGCAAGGTAGGTTTGCGAGGGGGGTGGAAGAGTGGGTATGGGCAAGTAATGCTCCTTATAATTGACTTGAAAGAAAAAAAAAGGGTTTATTCTCTCCTCCGGCCCAACTGGGTCGTTTCTGGCCCCCTTATTTGATAACAATTACTTACAATAAACAACAATAAAAAAAACGAAAACTTGAAAGCTAGGCAGCAGCCCATAATAAAAAAAACAAAAGACGGCCTATTCTGCCTATTTAGAGAGAGCCGGGGACGTAGCCATGGTGGTCTTCGGGTGTCCGTCTTGGGGGTAGGGCCCTCTGCGCCTACTTCTTCCCGATCCTGTTCGGGCAATGGGCCGCGGGGTGGTTGGCCTTCCCGCAGGCCCAGCACCGGAACCTCACGTCCGGTGTTCCCCTAAGCGGGAGCTGGTCCGCTGCTGTCGGCGGGGGCACTCTGCGGGAGGGGGTCCCGGGTACGGCGACTTGGAGGGACATGAGGGGGGGTGGGTGGAAGGTAGGGGGACGGGGCGGACCTGCTCTCGAGGCCATCAGGGCCCTCGGGGCGGGGGCTTGGGGAGGAAGGGGGGACATCACCGGGGGCACCCAGCGGGGAGAGGACCTCGGGATGGGGAGCCTTGGGGGTGAGGATGGCGGTGAGGAATCAGTGGCCTCGCTCCCGGAGGTGGTGTCCTCCTCCATGGGGTCTTCTCGTGGTGGTGATCCCATGCCACGGCCCTCAGGCTCGGGTGGCCCTGGCAGATAGCCGATGTTGGCCCAACGGGCCTCTCGTGTTCGGAGGGCTCTCCCTCCTCTTCTGGGTCCTGGCATCTTTTATCTGTAAATCCGGGGCTTCACCAAGTGGCTCTCTCTCTCTCCCTCTAACTATTGCACTACTTGGGACTACACTACCTTCGCACTTGAAGTATAGGGAATGGTGACTACTGGAGGGAAGAACTTGGTAGCTAACTACTTTATCTACTCTTAGAACCTATGGTCCGATCGTCGTATTCAATTAAGGCCGCTCGTGTGGTATATTGCGGCGCTTGTTTCTAAGGGCGTACCGGTCTTGTGGAGGGGCTTCGTTTCTTAAAGGACCTCGGGAGGTTTTGCTGCCGCGCGGGCGTCCTCTGGGCCTTTTCCCTGGCGCTGGTGCAGCGGGAGTGGGAGAGTTGGATGGGGATTCAGGCGCATCAGGAGTTTCAGGTTCCTCGTCTATGGGAGGCAGCGGCGTAGGGGACGATTCCTGCATAACGGTGTCTTCAGTTTCGGAGTCCGGGTCTTTCATGAGAGTTGGGTCCTCGGGAATTGACATTGGGGATATGTAGGGCTTCAGGTCCTTCACATGGACTTTAGGCCACTTTTTCTTTAATGGGACGTGGATCTCGTAGACCACGGGGGAAATCTTTTTAGTGATGGTGTAAGGACCTCGATATTTCGGGGACAGTTTCGCGGCGAAGTTTTGGGAAGCGGACGAAAGAACTCGATTTTTTCGGAGGACCAGGTCTCCAACTTGGTACTCGCGGTCAGTTTTCCCTCGATTATAGTAGCGGGCTTGCCTTTTTGAGGCCTCGGATACGTTTTTCGTTACCCAATCGTGGATAAGGGGGAGTCGTTTCATCCTATCGGCCCAGACTGCAGGGTCCGTTTTCTCGAGGACCGCGGGGGTGGGAACTCGGTCTCGGATACTCTTTGCGGGCCTCGGATTCCTTCCAAAATTCAGGAACGCGGGGGTCATATGGGTAGAAGCCTGCACGGAGGTATTAAGGGCAAAACATAATTCGGGGAGGTGAATATCCCAGTTCTGGTGGTCTTCACCGACGTAGGATACGATCATGGTCTTCAGGGTTCGGTTCACTCGTTCTACGGGGTTCGCTTGGGCATGGTAGGGAGGGATGGTGGTCTGTCGGATGCCATATTGGCTTAGCTGGGTGGTCACGTGTTTGTTAACAAACTCCGTGCCATTATCGGTGAGGAGGAAACGCGGGCATCCCCATCGATTGATGATAAGGGTCTCCAGGGCATTAATAATGGTGGGTCCTGTGGCGGTGCGAAGGGCTTTGGCCTCCACATATTTAGTAAACAAATCCTGGAAAACTACGATATATTTGTTATGGGCCTTGCTAGGGGGGAAGGGTCCCATAACATCTACTGCTACTGCTACGACGGTCCACGGGCCCTCGGTTGTCCGCTCGCGCATTAATCCAGGGGAAGCTCCCTGATGCACCTTATTGAGCTGACACACCTGGCACCGCTTAACGAACCGCGCAACGTCCTGAAAAAGGCCGGGCCACGAAAAGTCTTGCAGCACTCGCTGGTAAGTCTTATCAACTCCTAAGTGGCCGGCCTGGGGGGAATCGTGGGCATTTTGGAGGGCTTTTAAACGGGCTTCACGCGGGAGGACAAGTTTCCACGCATCTAGGTCTTTCAGGGCTGGTTCTATAATGGGATGGGGTCGGTGGTGGTAGAGTTGGTCGTCCTCGATCTTCCAATCGGGGTATTTAAAAAGGAATTCACGCACGTTCTTCATCTGGTCCACGTACCATGGGTCTACAGAGCCTCCAAGGGTCGCGAGGGCTTCAAGGGTTCCCTCGAACATTCTTGACAGGGCATCGGGGACTACATTAAGGGCTCCTTTTCTATGGACTATTTCCATATCAAGGTCTTGCATTGTTAGGGCCCATCTCGCTAATCTCCCCGTGGGGTCTCGTAGGTTCCGCAGCCAGCGCAAGCTGCTGTGGTCCGTGATCACGCGGAATGAAGTGCCCTCGATATACGGTCTGAGTTTCTTCGCGGCCCATAGCACCGCGAGGCACTCCTTCTCGGTTACGCTATACTTTTTCTCGGCCCTCGACAATACACGGCTGCAATAAACTATGGGGTGGTCCTCGTTATCAATTTCTTGGGTGAGCACGGCGCCGATAGCGACATCGCTGGCGTCCGTGTGGATGGTAAAGGGCTTGGTGAAATCGGGGCGTGCAAGGACGGGGGTTCGGGTAAGGGCTTGTCGAAGGGCCTCGAAGGCTTCCTGCTGTTCAGGTCCCCAGTGCCACTTGGTTTCCTTCTCCAGGAGGTGCACAAGGGGGACCTTCAGTTTAGAGATATCTCCCATGAATCGGGCATACCACCCGATCATGCCTAAAAATCTTCTAAGTTGCTTCAAATTGGTGGGAGGGGGATAGTTCACGACGGGGGCTATTTTATCGGGGTCGGTCTTCAATCCATCGCGGGTGACAAGGTATCCAAGATATTGCATCTCCGGGCAGAAGAACTCGCTCTTTTCGCGGTTTATTTCTAACCCGGCGTCGGATAGGGCTTGTAGGGTCAACTCGAGGTATTTAAAATGGTCTTCTTCGGTCTCGGTGGCTATGATCACGTCATCAAGGTACGCGAATACATGGGGCTCCCATTCGGGCCTGATCAGTCTATCCATTAAACGTTGGAAAGTGGCAGGGGCGTTGGTCAGCCCGAAGGGCATCCTTACGAACTGCCATAGGCCTCGTCCGGGGACTGCAAACGCGGTGATGGGACGGCTCGCGGGGTCTACACGGATTTGGAAATAGGCCTGACTAAGATCCAATTTGGAAATATAACGGGCGCGGCGAAGGCCGTCCAAAATACGATCAAGGTTAGGGAGAGGGTACGCGTCTTTACGGGTTACTTTATTTACATCTCGAAAATCTACACAAAAACGATATTTCCCGTTGGACTTCGGGACTATCACGGGGTTACTCAACCACGGGCTGTCGGACCTTTCAATAATTCCTTCCTTCATCATTTTATCTACTTCATTTTGGGCCACTTGGAGGAGATAGGGGGAGATGGTTCGGGGGCGCTGGCGGATGGGAGGGTGGTCCTGGATGTCTATCGAATGCTGCACTAGGGAGGTGGCACTGAGGATTCCGCTTGTATTCACGGTCACCAAGCGGTCTAATAGAAATTTCAATTTTTCTTCAGCTGAGGGGGTAGGGTCGACCAATCCTGCGAATTCTGGGTATGCGGGGATGACTAGGGATGTTTGTCCATGGGAGGGAAACGTTCGAGGGGGGGCTCCGGGGGTCGTCCATGTCCTAGTGGCGTAATCAATCTTCAGTTTAAACAATTCACAAAAATCGATTCCTAGGATCATGGGGTAGTTCAAAAGGGCAACACGGACGGGGAGGGTTTTCACTTGGCCATTGACCTCGAACTGGGTGGGAATTTCTCCTATAACTGGGATTATTACTCCATTGGCCACCTGGACTCCGCCATTGGCCTTCCGGGCTTCTCCTCCTAGTTCCTCCGCTAGTTCGTCTCCAAAGTACGTGCGGGTGGAACCGGAGTCTATCAATGCTCCGTACCGTCTTCCCAAGAGGTCGATGACGAAGTGGTATCGAGGGTCTTCTACTTGGGAATTCACTGAATCTACTACCGGGGGGGGGTGGCTGGTCCGTGGGGGTTACATCTTCAACACATGGGAGGGTATCAGGGGATGGAGGGGGTTGGCTACGGATCGGGTCTTTAGGGCTCGGAGGGTTTTTTATACTTTTCGGGTCCTCGGGGTCGGATTCTATTACGCGACTCTCCGCGGGTTTCTTTAGTCCCGTATTTACTGCCGTGGAGGGGAGCTCGCGCGTGCTCCCTCCACTGCTGCGTTTCCCGAGCGGGCCCGGTGGCAACGCGAACACGAATTCGTGTCGCACCCTCCCAGGCCGCAAATCCGGCAGAAAAAGCCTAGGGGTTGGGAACACTCTCTGTACACGTGTCCGGCTTGCCTACAATTGTAGCAACGGACCGTGGTGGACAGGCTACGGGGGGGTGCCGCAACGGGCCTTGACATAAGGTCGGGGATTGCCTTGGGAGGGGTTGGAGTACGAGGGGAGGTTGGCCGCGGGGGAGTTCGGGCTACTCGAGCGTAGGAGGTGGGGGGCTCCAGTCCGGCTACTTCCGCAGGGTTTTCTATGGATCGGGGGGAGGGCTCGGAGAAGGGGGCTCCTATGGCTGCTGTTTTTCCCTTTTTGGTCGTTGTTGGGTAGTGGTATGCAGCGGAGGGGAGGGCAGAGTGGGCTGCGGGCGGGGGCGGTTGATATTCGGCGATCCGGTCGCGTCGCCGCTCGATCTTCGAGCAGATCACCTGGAACTCGTAGTAATCGGCGACGCTATCACGAAAGAAGTGAACTGATATGGTCGGGTGCAGATTATTATAGCAAATATCTAGCTGGGCTTCCAAAGGGGGGGGGAGGGGTCATGTAATGGAAGTACAACGGCATCTTCGTCAGGTACTCGCCGGTGGGTTCATCTGGGGCTTGCGTCCTCTTTTCCACTTCGCGACGCAGTCTTTCTTGCAGGTTGTTACTCCCGAACCTGATCCGGAAGTGGCGGATGAAGCTATCGTAGGACTGCAAATATTCGTGGTCCACGCGATACCAGGTGAGGGCTTCATGGGTAAGGGTTTCCGGGAGGGTATTCAGCAATTCGTTTTCGGAGAAACCGCGGCTGGAACAATACTCGTGGAGGCGGAGGAGGAAATCTTCCCCATCGTCCTCACGGCGTCCCGCGAATTTCGGTCCGAAACGCCTAATGTGGTCCAGGACCCTCGTATCCCGGTTCCATGAAGTATCGGCCTGCTCGGTGGTCTCCGGGGGGGGTCGCGACGCGGAGAGGGGGTGAGGGGGGATCTGGGTCGGAGGGCGGATCCGTGTGCTATTCCCTTGCGGGGTAACACGCGGGGGTAGCTCGTAGGTGGTTTGAGGAGCCCAATCGGGCTCGACGGGGAAGGGTGGGAGGTCTGGGAGGAGGGGGACTCGGGGAGGGAGGGGTCTTGATGGGGGTTGATGTCCCCGCGGGGACATCTCGACGGGGGGAGGAGCGAAGGTGACCACGGGGGCCGGAGGGGCTTGGGAAGAGGGGCGGGTGGTAGGTCGAGGGGCTTCCTCATGCAACAACAGGTCCTCTGTCTCGTTGAAACTAATGGGGTCCCGATATGGACCCACTGATTGCCCGGTGGCCAAAGGAACACGCGGTCTAGGGGAGGAAACCGATCTAGTAGGGGGAGGGGGACGCTCGGGGGACTCCTGATCTCCTACGAGGGGGGGATTCGTACGCCTGGACTCGTCCATGCTAGGGTCTGCCATCGCACCTGTAAAGGTAAAGGGGTTGGCGTGTCCGCGCTCGTCCTCCGCGGGATTCCAAGCGACGGGCACGTATGGACATAATCGACGGACCTCGTATCGCCAGAAACGGCTAAGGATATCCTGCGGAGTACCCGTCACTTTCAATCCGGCAAAGTCACAGAGTTGGATTATATCCGTGAAGTTCGAGAGGGCGCGTAAATCCGTGCTGATCCTCTCTAATCTCCGTATTTCCTCGGGGGGGGGGGGGGGGGGAATGGCGGTCAGAGGGGCGGCCATGAAGGGGAGGTCAGGAGGGGCAAAACTGGGGGCTGCTATCGGGGGGGTGGTACTAGTAGTAGGGGGTGTCCCTTCGGGGGCGGGGGTGACAGGATCCATGATTGTACGGTGATACGGGTAAGGGGAGGGGGGTACCGAGGTGAGCACTTAAAAAAAAGAACCTCAGAAGGAGGGTAACTCGGCTTCTGATATTTATCGGGCCCCACGTTGGGCGCCAAAATTTGTGACGTGCTGGGCAGCTTTTACCCGCCCAGGGTCGGCTCGAATTAGCTATCTCAAAAGAAAAATAATAAAAAAAAGAATACGAGGTGTGGGGGACACGAGAATAAGAAGGGGACACGGGGTAGAGTAAGGAATAATATAATTAGAAATGATGTCAGAAATAAATACAATAGAGAAAACAAAACTATACTAGAAAAGAAAAGACTACTTAATAATATGCGGGGCTCACGCAGGAGCACGCAGGGGTCTAGGGAGGGGGATTGGAGGGGCAGGGGAGGGCGATCAGCTGGGACTTTGGACTCGGGTGATTCTGGGCGCCAGCTACTGTTACGGTGTAGCACCGACGAGTGACCTCGAGAGGTCCTCGTTTGTTGACAATTTGGGGATAACTGGGCTAGCGGCGGGAGAGGTGAGGGGATCTCAGGGAGGAAGGTTCCCGAACGCAAAATGGCTTCTTATGAAATTACCTCGGTTATGGAATACGAAGGGGGCAGGTGGTGGAAAAGGAAGGGCACGGAGGGTTTTAAAGGGAACGCAGAAATGCTAGATCTAGGGCGCACGCAATATACCACGGGCCTCGAGGGTGGGGGCAGAAGGCCCGTCGAAACTACAAAAGAACTACGTACAATGTGGGGCCACGTGGGCCGGCTCGCGGTGTCCTGAAGGGACCTACAAAATCTACTATGCAAATTCTAGAGAAGACGGAAAAGGGGGGTAGAAAAGGGAGAAACTCAGTCACTCAGTACTCACTTAGCGATCCGCAGAACACTGATAATCCTTAATAGTACACTTCGTCCACTCACTCGCTCTACACTCTCAATCTTACTTTACAAATCTCGACTCTCTTAATTCGCATACGTTAGTTACGCTATCCTGGCTCGAAGTGGTGAAATTTCCGGTCGTCCGGGTCCTCGTAGGCCTCCAGGGCCTCGGGGATTGGTGGTGGCCTCTCAGCTGAGAGGGCTACGTGCTCTGGCATTGGTCGGCAGTTCCGGCATGGCAGGGCATTGGTCCGTTTGAAGCTGGCAGCGCCGCCGGGCCTTCCAGGGCCTCGTGGCGGCAACACGGTGCTGGCGTCGCCGGCGCGCGGGCTGGCTGCGCGCGCCGGTAAACATGGCGGCCTCCAGGGCCTGTCAAAATCCTCCCGGGCACGTCCGCGGTCTCGGAGGGAGAGGGCTCCGCCGCTGTCACACGGGGTGGTTTTCTTGCCCGTGTGACGGGACTGCACCGGGGCTGCATACTCGTGGCGGTCGTGGTGGGCTGTGTGGACGTCAGTTCCCTTTGGACGGATCAGCTGGTCCTCCTGCCCATGCCATCCCTGCCTTCCGCTGCCTCGGCAACGTAGCCACTCTCTTGCTCCTTCCAGGGATGCTGTCCTCGTAGCAGGTCCACGATGTTGTCCTCGGTGAGGGTGGGTGCTGTTGGTCCTCGACGATGGTCCTCGAGCCAGTGTCCTTCAGGAATGGTGGTAGGGAGGGAAGGGTGGAGGGGAGGGATCTTATCTCTAAATGTCGTAAACCTAAAACACTAAAGAAATACAATATACAATACGCAATACTTATCAACTAGGAACGCAAACCTCAAGGCCTGTGGGACCTCGAGCCAGGGGAGCGGAGGGGGTCTATTGTAACTTTCGTGTTACAATATATATATATATATATATATATATAAACTGTCAATATATATATATGTCGGAGAAAGGCTCCATCTTCGAACTTTCGACGAACTCGCGGTCACACAGAGCTCTTCTCTCAAATCAAAACTAAAAACTGACTCCCCCGTCAATCTATCCACCTTATATCCTGAAGGTCCCCACCCCTATCATTAGATTGGGTGTTTACATCCCACGACCGCGAGCACACCCGGTGTCCGTCAGGTAGCACCCCAAACCATATAGGGTCGGATCGCAAACACTCTCACCGAATACCAATAATAACAACAATAATAACACGCTACACTCCGACATATATAATATATATTGTGACGTTAATTTTTACGCCTGATGGAACGGTACTGTCACAAATTTCGCTACTACCTACTTTTCCCTGAAATCCCGAAACCCGAAATATTAAATGCTCTTGGGCGCCAGGCACACCGTTGTGCCACGAGACTGCAAAGAAGGATTCCAAGGGAAAGAAGGAGATTTACCGGACTAGCTAGAACGCAATGAGATAGTAGAGGGGCGGGGATCTTATAGATGGTATGCCGAATAGAAACTGAGAACAACCAATTAACCAGTAACAAGAGTAACAATTGGCCCTTTATTTTGGGACTGGTGTAAATTAACAATTATAACAAAATAACAAAAAGTAATGGTAATTTCGATACCGACATCTATATCTTACGCGAGACTGAATTCCTTAAGGGACGCGTGAATACACGACAAGATACAATATTAATAGTTAGCTATCGTGGATGAATCCGTAGCCGATACGAAGATACGTGTACGAAGGTCGATACTACCTACGCCCTAAGACGCAGTTGCTAAACACACGATTCGGTTGGATAACGACACGGATCGGTTGGAGTGGCGGAATTACCAAGAAATAGGAACATATAGAATAGGGAAAATACAAATTCACATAGAATCAAGAGACTCGGTCGAGTCTCGCGCCAAGTACAGGCAACCCGCCGTACGGGGCACGGCTCGCCGAGACTCTTTACTCGAAGCATCGCTTGTACCTGTGTTTCCACTCAAATATCTTATGAACGGCTGTATGTGAGAAAAATTTATTGATACATTCACTCTAGGAATCAAGGGTTCTGAATTGATTGCCACTAAATTCAATACGATTAGTATACGAGATCAGGGTGTATTAGGATGGCGAGCGAGATGATTTTATTTCAGGTCCGTCGTCGTCGTCGTCGTCGTCGTCGTCGTCGTCGTCGTCGTCGTCGTCGTCGTCGTCGTCGTCGTCGTCGTCGTCGTCGTCGTCGTCGTCGTCGTCGTCGTCATCGTCGTCGTCGTCTTCGCACGTCCATCGCATTTTTTACCCAACAGATGGCGCTGACTGCTGTGTCTTCATTACCTATTTGTACTCTGAATGGTGTTAGTAATTTACGAATACACAACACAGTCAAATACACTTTATACGTGAAGCTACTGTTCATACCGAATTTCCAGTTAGTATAAGGGTGCTTTTACACCGTATACAATTATTAATTTTTTATGTAACTCATGCATGAAAAACGCTACTTTTCGTGCCTCCGAAGTGTGGCGAAAGTGGCGCTTTATAACTATGGATACGATAAAAATGCTGCGCATGCGCAAATCAGCCCAATTTTACATTATCGCACTAGTGCTTTCTTCTCGCACTAGTGCGATAAAATAAACTTTGTTCTCGCGCGCTGTCATGAAATGCATTCACTTTGGAAGCCTTTCTGGCTCTTCTTATGGCTGCCTCCTCCAATGAAGAGATGTTTCAGTCACTTTGGAGGCACCAAAAGTAGCGTTTTTCATGAATTCGTTACAGAAAATATTATGCGATACTGGTACAATAAAGCGAACATTATACGCAGATCGTGAAGTTTGTCACACTCGCCGCACTCGTAAAACAAACAGCACTCGCCTTCGGCTCGTGCCGTTGTGTTACTCGTGTGCGGCTCGTGCGACCAACTTCACCGCCTGCCTATAAAGTTCGCTTTCTCGCACTTGTATCGCAAAGTACTATAATAGCATTCATGTGGAGCGCGCGTGTATGGGTGTATGTATATGTGTGCTTCAACATAGTTCCTCGTATTTTAGGTGACAGTTTTTAGAGACACAGAATGTCCAGGTGTTTCTCTCCGTAATTTCCTGTATGTAGGTGGCGGACGTGGAAGTCCAGGGTGTCCAGGCATTCCGCTTCGTAGTTTTCTGTATCTAGGTGTCGGATGTGGAAGTCCAGAGTGTCCAGATGTTCTGCTCCGTAGTTTTTTGTATCTAGGTACTGGATGTGGAAGTCCAGGGTGTCCAGGTAGTCCGCTTCGTAGTTTTCTGTATCTAGGTGTCGGATGTGGAAGTTCAGGGTGTCCAGGTATTCCGCATCGTAGTTTCTTGTGTCTAGGTACTGGATGTGGAAGTCCAGGGTGTCCAGGTATTCCGCTTCGTAGTTTTCTGTGTCCAGGTGTCGGATATGGAAGTTCAGGGTGTCCAGGTATTCCGCTTCGTAGTTTCTTGTATCTAGGTACTAGATGCGGAAGTCCAGGGTGTCCAGGTATTCCGCTTCGTAGTTTTTTGTGTCCAGGTGTCGGATGTGGAAGTTCAGGGTGTCCAGGTATTCCGCTTCGTAGTTTCTTGTATCTAGGTACTGGATGTGGAAGTCCAGGGTGTCCAGGTATTCCGCTTCGTAGTTTTCTGTGTCCAGGTGTCGGATGTGGAAGTTCAGGGTGTCCAGGTATTCCGCTTCGTAGTTTCTTGTATCTAGGTACTGGATGTGGAAGTCCAGGGTGTCCAGGTATTCCGCTTCGTAGTTTTCTGTGTCCAGGTGTCGGATGTGGAAGTTCAGGGTGTCCAGGCATTCCGCTTCGTAGTTTTCTGTATTTAGGTGTCGGATGTGGAAGTCCAGGGTGTCCAGATGTTCTGCTCCGTAGTTTCTTGTATCTAGGTACTGGATGTGGAAGTCCAGGGTGTCCAGGTAGTCCGCTTCGTAGTTTTCTGTATCTAGGTGTCGGATGTGGAAGTTCAGGGTGTCCAGGTATTCCGCTTCGTAGTTTCTTGTGTCTAGGTACTGGATGTGGAAGTCCAGGGTGTCCAGATATTCCGCTTCGTAGTTTTCTGTGTCCAGGTGTCGGATATGGAAGTCCAGGGTGTCCAGGTATTCCGCTTCGTAGTTTTCTGTGTCCAGGTGTTGGATATGGAAGTTCAGGGTGTCCAGGTATTCCGCTTCGTAGTTTCTTGTATCTAGGTACTGGATGTGGAAGTCCAGGGTGTCCAGGTATTCCGCTTCGTAGTTTTCTGTGTCCAGGTGTCGGATGTGGAAGTCCAGGGTGTCCAGGTAGTCCGCTTCGTAGTTTTCTGTATCTAGGTGTCGGATGTGGAAGTTCAGGGTGTCCAGGTATTCCGCTTCGTAGTTTCTTGTGTCTAGGTACTGGATGTGGAAGTCCAGGGTGTCCAGGTATTCCGCTTCGTAGTTTTCTGTGTCCAGGTGTTGGATATGGAAGTTCAGGGTGTCCAGGTATTCCGCTTCGTAGTTTCTTGTATCTAGGTACTGGATGTGGAAGTCCAGGGTGTCCAGGTATTCCGCTTCGTAGTTTTCTGTGTCCAGGTGTCGGATGTGGAAGTTCAGGGTGTCCAGGTATTCCGCTTCGTAGTTTCTTGTATCTACGTACTGGATGTGGAAGTCCAGGGTGTCCAGGTATTCCGCTTCGTCGTTTTCTGTGTTAAGGTGTCGGATGTGGAAGTTCAGGGTGTCCAGGTATTCCGCTTCGTAGTTTCTTATATCTAGGTACTGGATGTGGAAGTCCAGGGTGTCCAGATGTTCTGCTCCGTAGTTTCTTGTATCTAGGTACTGGATGTGGAAGTCCAGGTTGTCCAGGTGTTCCGCTCCATAGTTTCTTGTATCTACGTACTGGATGTGGAAGTCCAGGGTGTCCAGGTAGTCCGCTTCGTAGTTTTCTGTATCTAGGTGTCGGATGTGGAAGTCCAGGGTGTCCAGGTATTCCGATTCGTAGTTTTCTGTGTCCAGGTGTCGGATGTGGAAGTTCAGGGTGTCCAGGCATTCCGCTTCGTAGTTTTCTGTATCTAGGTGTCGGATGTGGAAGTCCAGGGTGTCCAGGTATTCCGCTTCGTAGTTTCTTGTGTCTAGGTACTGGATGTGGAAGTCCAGGGTGTCCAGATATTCCGCTTCGTAGTTTTCTGTGTCCAGGTGTCGGATATGGAAGTCCAGGGTGTCCAGGTATTCCGCTTCGTAGTTTTCTGTGTCCAGGTGTTGGATATGGAAGTTCAGGGTGTCCAGGTATTCCGCTTCGTAGTTTCTTGTATCTAGGTACTGGATGTGGAAGTCCAGGGTGTCCAGGTATTCCGCTTCGTAGTTTTCTGTGTCCAGGTGTCGGATGTGGAAGTCCAGGGTGTCCAGGTAGTCCGCTTCGTAGTTTTCTGTATCTAGGTGTCGGATGTGGAAGTTCAGGGTGTCCAGGTATTCCGCTTCGTAGTTTCTTGTGTCTAGGTACTGGATGTGGAAGTCCAGGGTGTCCAGGTATTCCGCTTCGTAGTTTTCTGTGTCCAGGTGTTGGATATGGAAGTTCAGGGTGTCCAGGTATTCCGCTTCGTAGTTTCTTGTATCTAGGTACTGGATGTGGAAGTCCAGGGTGTCCAGGTATTCCGCTTCGTAGTTTTCTGTGTCCAGGTGTCGGATGTGGAAGTTCAGGGTGTCCAGGTATTCCGCTTCGTAGTTTCTTGTATCTAGGTACTGGATGTGGAAGTCCAGGGTGTCCAGGTATTCCGCTTCGTAGTTTTCTGTGTCCAGGTGTCGGATGTGGAAGTCCAGGGTGTCCAGGTAGTCCGCTTCGTAGTTTTCTGTATCTAGGTGTCGGATGTGGAAGTTCAGGGTGTCCAGGTATTCCGCTTCGTAGTTTCTTGTGTCTAGGTACTGGATGTGGAAGTCCAGGGTGTCCAGGTATTCCGCTTCGTAGTTTTCTGTGTCCAGGTGTTGGATATGGAAGTTCAGGGTGTCCAGGTATTCCGCTTCGTAGTTTCTTGTATCTAGGTACTGGATGTGGAAGTCCAGGGTGTCCAGGTATTCCGCTTCGTAGTTTTCTGTGTCCAGGTGTCGGATGTGGAAGTTCAGGGTGTCCAGGTATTCCGCTTCGTAGTTTCTTGTATCTACGTACTGGATGTGGAAGTCCAGGGTGTCCAGGTATTCCGCTTCGTCGTTTTCTGTGTTAAGGTGTCGGATGTGGAAGTTCAGGGTGTCCAGGTATTCCGCTTCGTAGTTTCTTATATCTAGGTACTGGATGTGGAAGTCCAGGGTGTCCAGATGTTCTGCTCCGTAGTTTCTTGTATCTAGGTACTGGATGTGGAAGTCCAGGGTGTCCAGGTAGTCCGCTTCGTAGTTTTCTGTATCTAGGTGTCGGATGTGGAAGTCCAGGGTGTCCAGATGTTCTGCTCCGTAGTTTCTTGTATCTAGGTACTGGATGTGGAAGTCCAGGTTGTCCAGGTGTTCCGCTCCATAGTTTCTTGTATCTACGTACTGGATGTGGAAGTCCAGCGTGTCCAGGTAGTCCGCTTCGTAGTTTTCTGTATCTAGGTGTCGGATGTGGAAGTCCAGGGTGTCCAGGTATTCCGATTCGTAGTTTTCTGGGTCCAGGTGTCGGATGTGGAAGTTCAGGGTGTCCAGGCATTCCGCTTCGTAGTTTTCTGTATCTAGGTGTCGGATGTGGAAGTCCAGGGTGTCCAGGTATTCCGCTTCGTAGTTTCTTGTGTCTAGGTACTGGATGTGGAAGTCCAGGGTGTCCAGATATTCCGCTTCGTAGTTTTCTGTGTCCAGGTGTCGGATATGGAAGTCCAGGGTGTCCAGGTATTCCGCTTCGTAGTTTTCTGTGTCCAGGTGTTGGATATGGAAGTTCAGGGTGTCCAGGTATTCCGCTTCGTAGTTTCTTGTATCTAGGTACTGGATGTGGAAGTCCAGGGTGTCCAGGTATTCCGCTTCGTAGTTTTCTGTGTCCAGGTGTCGGATGTGGAAGTCCAGGGTGTCCAGGTAGTCCGCTTCGTAGTTTTCTGTATCTAGGTGTCGGATGTGGAAGTTCAGGGTGTCCAGGTATTCCGCTTCGTAGTTTCTTGTGTCTAGGTACTGGATGTGGAAGTCCAGGGTGTCCAGGTATTCCGCTTCGTAGTTTTCTGTGTCCAGGTGTTGGATATGGAAGTTCAGGGTGTCCAGGTATTCCGCTTCGTAGTTTCTTGTATCTAGGTACTGGATGTGGAAGTCCAGGGTGTCCAGGTATTCCGCTTCGTAGTTTTCTGTGTCCAGGTGTCGGATGTGGAAGTTCAGGGTGTCCAGGTATTCCGCTTCGTAGTTTCTTGTATCTAGGTACTGGATGTGGAAGTCCAGGGTGTCCAGATGTTCTGCTCCGTAGTTTCTTGTATCTACGTACTGGATGTGGAAGTCCAGGGTGTCCAGGTATTCCGATTCGTAGTTTTCTGTGTCCAGGTGTCGGATGTGGAAGTTCAGGGTGTCCAGGCATTCCGCTTCGTAGTTTTCTGTATCTAGGTGTCGGATGTGGAAGTCCAGGGTGTCCAGGTGTTCCGCTCCATAGTTTCTTGTATCTACGTACTGGATGTGGAAGTCCAGGGTGTCCAGGTAGTCCGCTTCGTAGTTTTCTGTATCTAGGTGTCGGATGTGGAAGTCCAGGGTGTCCAGGTATTCCGCTTCGTAGTTTTCTGTGTCCAGGTGTCGGATGTGGAAGTTCAGGGTGTCCAGGTATTCCGCTTCGTAGTTTCTTGTATCTAGGTACTGGATGTGGAAGTCCAGGGTGTCCAGGTTTTCCGCTTCGTAGTTTTCTGTGTCCAGGTGTCGGATGTGGAAGTTCAGGGTGTCCAGGCATTCCGCTTCGTAGTTTTCTGTATCTAGGTGTCGGATGTGGAAGTCCAGGGTGTCCAGATGTTCTGCTCCGTAGTTTCTTGTATCTAGGTACTGGATGTGGCAGTCCAGGGTGTCCAGGTAGTCCGCTTCGTAGTTTTCTGTATCTAGGTGTCGGATGTGGAAGTTCAGGGTGTCCAGGTATTCCGCTTCTTAGTTTCTTGTGTCTAGGTACTGGATGTGGAAGTCCACGGTGTCCAGGTATTCCGCTTCGTAGTTTTCTGTGTCCAGGTGTCGGATATAGAAGTTCAGGGTGTCCAGGTATTCCGCTTCGTAGTTTCTTGTATCTAGGTACTGGATGTGGAAGTCCAGGGTGTCCAGGTATTCCGCTTCGTAGTTTTCTGTGTCCAGGTGTCGGATGTGGAAGTTCAGGGTGTCCAGGTATTCCGCTTCGTAGTTTCTTGTATCTAGGTACTGGATGTGGAAGTTCAGGGTGTCCAGGTATTCCGCTTCGTAGTTTCTTGTATCTAGGTACTGGATGTGGAAGTCCAGGGTGTCCAGGTATTCCGCTTCGTAGTTTTCTGTGTCCAGGTGTCGGATGTGGAAGTTCAGGGTGTCCAGGCATTCCGCTTCGTAGTTTTCTGTATTTAGGTGTCGGATGTGGAAGTCCAGGGTGTCCAGATGTTCTGCTCCGTAGTTTCTTGTATCTAGATACTGGATGTGGAAGTCCAGGGTGTCCAGGTAGTCCGCTTCGTAGTTTTCTGTATCTAGGTGTCGGATGTGGAAGTTCAGGGTGTCCAGGTATTCCGCTTCGTAGTTTCTTGTACCTAAGTACTGGATGTGGAAGTCCAGGGTGTCCAGGTATTCCGCTTCGTAGTTTTCTGTGTCCAGGTGTCGGATGTGGAAGTTCAGGGTGTCCAGGTATTCCGCTTCGTAGTTTCTTGTATCTAGGTACTGGATGTGGAAGTCCAGGGTGTCCAGGTATTCCGCTTCGTAGTTTCTTGTATCTAGGTACTGGACGTGGAAGTCCAGGGTGTCCAAGTAGTCCGCTTCGTAGTTTTCTGTATCTAGGTGTCGGATGTGGAAGTCCAGGGTGTCCAGGTATTCGGCTCGGTAGTTTCCTGTGTCCAGGTTTCGGATGTGGAAGTCCAGGGTGTCCATGTATTCCGCTCCGTAGTTTCTTGTATCTAGGTAGTGAATGTGGAAGTCCAGGGTGTCCAGGTATTCCGCTCGGTAGTTTCCTGTGTCCAGGTGTTGGATGTGGAAGTCCAGGGTATCCAGGTATTGCGCTACGTAGTTTTCTGTATCTAGGTGTCGGATGGGAAAGTTCAGGGTGTCTAGGTGTTCCGCTCCGTAGTTTTCTGTATCTAGGTGTCGGATGTGGAAGTCCAGGGTGTCCAGGTATTTCGCTTCGTAGTTTTCTGTATCTAGGTATCGGATGTGGAAGTCCAGGGTGTCCAGGTATTCCGCTTCGTAGTTTTCTGTATCTAGGTGTCGGATGTGGAAGTTCAGTGTGTCCAGGTGTTCCGCTCCATAGTTTCTTGTATCTAGGTGTCGGACGTAGAAGTCCAGAAAAGTGTGCAACAAGCTTTGGCGCTTCGCTCAAACTATAGTATCCTCTTTGATGTTCGCACGGCCTGAGGTACAAGGCCTGAAATAATCCAGCACACTCTCCTCACTTACGTTTACCACACGGCTTCAACAATCTGGACACCATTAACGACGCTTATATGCATTGAAGATTACATTTTCTTTAAAAATTTGTATATGTCTTTATGCATTTCTAGAAAAAGGGACTTACACATTAAATTTATATGCCATTAAACATTTTCGACACCGCTATATATTTTTCTGATTAGCAAAATCATAATGCATTTACATTTTATATCTGTGACAATATAGATTTCAGTGCTTAATACTTCTATTTCCCGTTGGACAACAAAAACTTGTGATATCCCCCAAAAAACACTTACGTGTAAAAAACCACGCCAAGTACAGGCGTGCTGTGTATTCCTCTAATAAAAAGTATTGATATCAGATTATTGAGGCCAAGTACTTCAGTCACTACATGTTTGCCTATTATATGATCTAACACTGGCCCATCATTTTAATTGTATTTTCGAAATTTCCTATAACGTTTTCACTACTCTTTTACATTACTACTGTTTCTCGTAGTTGATTATGAATTAATGGTTATTTAATAATTAATCAAACTTTAGCTGATTCCTTATCGAGTACTACTTGGCGGGTCCGTGCAATTCTTGATATAAATTTGCATTCATAATGCCAGTCATTAAACTCAAGACCAATGTCAACTTTCTATATAGAGTTTATTAACGATAACTCGTTAATAATAATCACGGTAAAATCTTAATAACAAACATATAATTTTAGGATACTATTAGTACGTTCAAATTAAGTACTTTGGAATTTCTGGCACGGACCCGCCAAGTAGTACTCGATAAGGAATCAGCTAAAGTTTGATTAATTATTAAATAACCATTAAATCATAAACAACTATGAGAAACAGTAGTAATGTAAAAGAGTAGTGAAAACGTTATAGGAAATTTTGAACATATAATTAAAATGATGAGCCAGTGCTAGATCATATAGTAGGCAAACATGTAGTGACTTATGTACTTGGCCTCAATAATCTGATATCAATACTTTTTATTAGAGGAATACACAGCACTCCTGTACTTGGCGTAGTTTTTTACACATAAGTGTTTTTTGGGGGATATCACAAGTTTTTGTTGTCCAACGGGAAATAGAAGTATTAAGCACTGAAATCTATATTGTCACTGATATAAAATGTAAATGCATTATGATGTTGCTAATCAGAAAATTATATAGCGGTGTCGAAAATGTTTAATGGCATATAAATTTAATGTGTAAGTCCCTTTTTCTAGAAATGCATAAAGACATATCCAAATTTTTAAAGAAAATGTAATCTTCAATGCATATAAGCGTCGTTAATGGGGTCCAGATTGTTTAAGCCGTGAGGTAAACGTAAGAGAGGAGAGTGTGCTGGATTATTTCAGGCCTTGTACCTCAGGCCGTGCGAACATCAAAGAGGATACTATAGTTTGAGCGAAGCGCCAAAGCTTGTTGCACACTTTTCTGGACTTCTACGTCCGACACCTAGATACAAGAAACTATGGAGCGGAACACCTGGACACACTGAACTTCCACATCCGACACCTAGATACAGAAAACTACGAAGCGGAATACCTGGCTACCCTGGACTTCCACATCCAACACCTGGACACAGGAAACTACCGAGCGGAATACCTGGACACCCTGGACTTCCACATCCAGTACCTAGACACAAGAAACTATGGAGCGGAACACCTGGACACCCTTGACTTCCACATCCGACACCTAGATACAGAAAACTACGAAGCGGACTACCTGGACACCCTGAACTTCCAAATCCGACACCTTTACACAGAAAACTACGAAGCGGAATATCTGGACACCCTGGACTTCCACATCCAGTACCTAGATACAAGAAACTACGAAGCGGAATACCTGGACACCCTGAACTTCCACATCCGACACCTGGACACAGAAAACTACGAAGCGGAATACCTGGACACCCTGGACTTCCAAATCCAGTACCTAGATACAAGAAACTACGAAGCGGAATACCTGGACACCCTGGACTTCCAAATCCGACACCTGGACACAGAAAACTACGAAGCGAAATACCTGGACACCCTGGACTTCCACATC
Organism: Cephus spinipes; assembly: GCA_963971525.1. Lineage (NCBI taxonomy): Eukaryota > Metazoa > Arthropoda > Insecta > Hymenoptera > Cephidae > Cephus > Cephus spinipes. The sequence continues at coordinate 18,730,780 of OZ020573.1, forward strand.
CAGTACCTAGATACAAGAAACTACGAAGCGGAATACCTGGACACCCTGGACTTCCAGATCCGACACCTGGACATAGAAAACTACGAAGCGGAATACCTGGACACCCTGGACTTCCACGTCCGCCATCTAGATACAGGATATTACGGAGAGAAACACCTGGACATTCTGTGTCTCTAAAAACTGTCACCTAAAATACGAGGAACTATGTTGAAGCACACATATACATACACCCATACACGCGCGCTCCACATGAATGCTATTAAAAACTTAATAATTGTATACGGTGTGAAAGCACCCTTTTACTAACTGGACATTCGGTATGAACAGTAGCTTCACGTATAAAGTGTATTTGACTGTGTTGTGTATTCGTAAATTACTAACACCATTCAGAGTACAAATAGGTAATGAAGACACAGCAGTCAGCGCCATCTGTTGGGTAAAAAATGCGATGGACGTGCGAAGACGACGACGACGATGACGACGACGACGACGACGACGACGACGACGACGACGACGACGACGACGACGACGACGACGACGACGACGACGACGACGACGACGACGACGACGACGACGACGACGACGGACCTGAAATAAAATCATCTCGCTCGCCATCTCAATACACCCTGATCTCGTATACTAATCGTATTGAATTTAGTGGCAATTAATTCAGAACCCTTGATTCCTAGAGTGAATGTATCAATAAATTTTTCTCACATACAGCCGTTCATAAGATATTTGAGTCGAAACACAGGTACAAGCGATGCCTCGAGTAAAGAGTCTCGGCGAGCCGTGCCCCGTACGGCGGGTTGCCTGTACTTGGCGCGAGACTCGACCGAGTCTCTTGATAATATGCATAATGTGTCTTACAAAATACGGTGTTCTATTTTACCATGGGTACACTTATCTCCTTAGGATAATTAAAAAAAGTTACCGACCGGCGGTCAATGCATAATTACCGACCGTGATATGCCCCTGGGGACATACAACACCGCTGCTAATGAGTTTTGGGCCTTAGGACCAGGGCAGCGTGGTGGGGGTGCTCGGCATAGAGCGGTGGTGGGGGAGAGCCACCCACATGGGCGAGGGGGTGACGCCATAGTGCGGTGCGGGGGACACAGCGCGATGCGCTCTATGACTCATAGGGGACAGTGGTGGGGGGTTTGTTGTGTCTCCCAATAATGGCCAGTAACTACTTGTATGCAATAGTCCTTCACTTACATACTTTAAACAAAAAAATATTTTATTCAATAACTTTTAGGATACAATAGAATGAGGTAACGTACTTGTACATTTAGAGAGAAATATCCCTTTCTATTCCTGTATATTTCATTAATGCCTTGAAAACGTGTATCTACTAGACGTGTGTGGGTACAGTCAATTGCTCCATCGATACGAGGAGGCCCAATAGCTCCATTGCCCTGTCCTAGTTTTTTAAATAGCCACCGATTTTCATTTCGTGATTCTTAAATACTTGGCATTTTTATATACTGATTTAACAAGCTGGCAAGCAATGTACTAACTCGAAAAACAATTCCTGATATAGTCGGTTGTGATACTGTGACTGTATCACTAAGTAGAAGCTAAAAAACAAAGTATAGGTTACAAAAATATATCAGAAACTATTCAGTCTTATAATTACTTTATCTATTAATAAATATTTTTAAGTAACTTACCTGGAAACTTGCAGTTGCATAAAATATTAAATTAATAATTGCATGACAGGTGGAATCGGTAAACCGCGGTTGTTAGTCTTTGCAAGACCTTCTTCAATTTTAGGTAATATACTGTTACGATCGCTCTCCAAATACACGGAATATGGTTATGTTCTTACGTTCAATATTCGAGAGGACCGATTGAGTGTTATTGAGATTTCGTGAATGCTGATTTAGAAAAGGTAGTTAGGATGGTTCGTTGGTCAGACTTGCCGGTGCTAAACGGTACGTCCACGCGTTATGTCGATTGTTCCGACGGATAAGATTCGAGAGGAATAGGAAATAGGTTCCAGAGGATACCCTGATCGATATAAGGGAGATTGTTCTTTGAGTCTGATATGATATCCTGATTTATGAAATTAGAACGAAGTTTAACTGAACGAATTGATTGATTCTTGCTCGGGTATTCCTTATCCTTTTTTATGTAAGTTAGATATTCTGGGTATGAATGAATTATTGCGTGTACCTGATTGTATGTGAGTGTACTCATAAGCTTACCCACTGGTTTCTAAGGAATTTAACCGTTTCCTTTTATTGCTTTCCTTGGAAGTATGAAGATTCAGTGAGGTGGTTTGGATGGACCCTCAGTCCCGATGAGTTTGTAGTCAAGGATTTTGTAAATGATGGTGATGAGTATGGTTCACAACTCGCAGATTAGATTCATCAGGTATGCTTCCCTTGTGTATGGATTTCGAAGAATTCACAATGCCACCTTCTACCACAGAACAAGAACTAAATAAGACTGGACTGAACTGAACTCAACTGAACGGAACTGAACTGCACTGAACTGCTGAACCGAACTCTGCTAAACTGACTGAACTGGCTTTTTAGCCTCTCCAACCCTTTTTAAGAACTTTGTTTCTTATCCCTTCCTTTACTTCTCATGAATTTGATTGGTCTTTAATTCCCTTTCTCAATGATCATTTGACAAATCAGAGTACTAACAATTATCTATCTGTTGTTGCATACCTGAGTCTTCCAATTCTGTACCTGAAACCTCGCGAGTACTGCTAGACTCGAGGAGCTTCAGGTTTAACTTTTATTTCAAGACATAATAAAGGATTGGTATGACAAATTCCTTAAGAACATAATACCTGATAGAAATAATAAGCGTAACATTTTTCCGGTCAAATAAACGATAACTTAATTAAAGATTCCAATAATATAACGGAATATAAAACTACACAAAAGTATAAAATTATAAGTATAAGTCAATAACCTTAGTTATATTAAATGATTGATTGGCATATGTAGTGTGTATAATGCCTGTATAGGTTGGGGTAAAACGATAGTAAAATAATAATATGGGTTGGCCATGGGTATAAGTGGCTGTGTATATGTATGGGTTAACGAGTGTCGTATATAGGAGAGCTGAGACGTAACAATACCATACATTTCCTTTATTAAACCTAAAGCGCCTTATAAATTCTTCGTCATTGTAACATTCAAAAGGATTATTTCCATCACGAATATATCGTTTTGAAGCACGCACTACAACCGTTTCCATTACTTCATCATCTTCAGAATCGCTTAAATCATCTCCGACATCTTGAAAATGCAAATATTTCATTATTAATAATCACAACACTTTTTCTAATCAAATTGATACTGGATGAGATTGTCTTAAGATGTGTCTGATGCTGACTTGGCGAATATTCTCTTATTTCACAATAAAGGTGGCCTTATTCATTAAATAAGATTGTCTTTATCAACTATGAATCGTACCGCTCTTAGGCCCAGTTCCACAACTCAAGTTTAAGTCGGTAAACCGGGTTAAATGAAAAACGCGCGTTCCACAACTTCTTAAACCACGTTTAAGCCGAGGATTCGTCGGTTAAATATAACCGGCCAAATTTGGGCGTTTAACGGGCTAAACCTCGGTTATGTGTATCAGTGGCTCCACCAAGGTAGGTGACAGCATTCTCGCTGCTCGCAGAACCTAATCTCATTTTATGGTTATTCATATTATTGCTACAACTGATTTATCTCCCATTGTTAACAATAATTTGAGTTAACACAGGAATAATATTATGAAACAGACGGATTATGCTGTGTTATTGTCTTCAGATGACGAAGATTTTCTTGTGCATCGAAGGCCAAAAGTTGTGAGAAGACGCATAGACCATTTCGAAGAATTTGATAATATCGATTTTCCTGCTCGATTTCGTTTATCGAAAGAAAATGTATATGAAGTCCTGCAGCGTATACGACATGAACTTGAGCATCGAAGAAAACAGTCAGTACTTCGTATATCCATAAAATTAAAATCTGTGCTGATTAGACTTATAACACATTATGTGTGCAAACCTAATCTGACATGAGATAGATACATTTTTCAGAAACCATACTATATCTCCAATAAACCAACTGCTTTTAACACTGCAGTTTTATGCGACTGGAAGTCATTTAATTTCTGCTGGGGACTTCAGTAGTGTCAGCAAGCCAAGTGCACACAGAATAGTACATAAAGTTACTGTTGCAATTGCTCGACTCCAGCCACTTTACATAAAGTTTACGACGAACTAAAATATATTTATAATAAAAGTAGAATTGAAAAGTTCACTAAAAATGATTCTGTTTTCTGGAGGTTTCTCTTCCTTCCCGAAATATTATTGTTGCAGTTAATAAAAACGCGTTCATTTGAAAAATATCCGTATAAAATATATTTGAGTAGTAAAAATTGCGCAACAAATACAACTTTTTCAACTTATAACATTTCTTAAATTTAATGAGATTATTATCAGTCATTATCGCTGGCGTAGGAACTTATTAAGATTTTTTGGTGTTAAGATACTCATACTTAATTTTATTATTATTTTATATTGTGTAACGCATTTCCTGACCTACGTTCTATCTCTCTGACCCCAACGCGGCATTCCGCGGATCCCTTGGGCGCCAGGTGCATCCTTGCACCAGCCCGACTCATCGGGCCTTTAATTTTTAATCCGCGGCGCATCACTTCCGGGAGTCCTCACGACCGGATCTTCCCGCTAGCTCCTAATCCAACACGGTAGAGGGGAACGTGAGGGCGGCGAGGATCTACAGGAATCGGTCGGCCTTTACGCAATAATCGACGCGGCGGGCTTTCATTGCAACAATTCAGCTTTATTCCGTCCTAGGTAAACGAGTACATTCGGGTGGTCTTACGAACGTGGCTCGATACAATCCTAGTAAAGGACGCGGTCGCGGCAGGCGTCTTCTTTCCCCGGGCGGCTGCAATCTGCACGCGTGTGAGCTCATGGCGGGCCCGTAGCCCCCACTCCGCGTGCCGCGCTGCACCGGCGGCTGCATTTCATCCCCGTCCGGCGCGCGGCTTCGCTCGGGATTAGTAATCTGGCTGGACTTACCGCTTCCGGTACTCGGCTACTTCCTCGTCGCCCTGGCTCTTTTCCGGTCTCTCCCCGTGTCCTCTCTATTGCCCTCTCGCTCGCTCCTTCCGGCGATGACGCAATCCACCAAAATCAGGGTCCGTTGAAAATGCCAGGTCGTCGTTATCAGTCCAATCCAAATCACTTCCACTCAAAAACAAAATCCAAGAATTCACGATCACTCGATATACCACGCTCACACTTGGCTCACGGTTCAAAACGAAGTGTCCCCCTTTTGGCCCCCCGGTCCGAGGATTCCCGAAGAATCCCGAGCTCGCCCGAACTCGTGCGCTATCACTCGCCTGGGTCCGATCTCCGTTTTTCGGCGCCCATTGCCTGCCAGTCTCTCTGGGCGGCGCCGATCTCACCCGAACGCGCCCGATCGTCGGTTCGGCGCTGCCGGTTCCTTTCCCCGGCGTCCTCTCGCCACGAACCTTCGTCGCCATCGGCATACTCTCGGCGGCTTTCGTCGGCGGCACGGCTCTCCGAGTCTCTATGCTTTTATGTAACTGGCCGTCCCACGGACGCCACGTTACAATTGATAATAAAAATGACAACATAGCCGCAAACAGCCAAAGCCGCTGCCTTTGTTGTTTTTGTTATAGATATGCGTCATAACGTATCCCTTCCACTACTCCATTCCGGAAAGCCAATCATAGAAGACATTTGAAAAGAAGTAAGCACTCGGTTAGACTTATCTTCAATGGACTATAGGTTTCCGAAAACCCCGGTTAAAAGTCTACTGTGGAACGCAAGTACGATAAACCGTCCGTTAAAGCAGCGGTTAGATTTAACGCTTGGTTAGCAAATCTCGCATTTAATCTCGAGTTGTGGAACCGGGCCTTAGAGTACTCTGATACATACGCTTGACCAATCAAAAACGTGGGTATGGTTCGAAGCTTCTCCGTCCAGGTGACGCGTCGACAATAGAAAACACACGCTTTACAGTGCCACCCGGTCATCGACATATAGTACTGGACTGCTCACTGTAGCTGCAGAAAGTGTAATCGAGAATAGAAAGAGAGAGCAAATCGTAAGGACCGTGCTGTCCTTCTCTTGGGCAGGAGCGGAATCAGGAATAAGGGAACCCCGCGCAGTAAAATGTACGTTTCATGATGAACTTTATTTATATATTTTATAAGTTTCACAATTGATTTAATCTTATGTTAATCATAAAATTTAAGGTTATTTTACCATTTTACTTAGTTGTGAAAGCTTATCGTATTGGGCTCAAAATACAGGGGGTCGATTTCGTAATTCGGTCGAGACAGCTCACTTCTCGTATTTTCATCTCACGCGAGGAAACTCACTGTATTGTCTAACGCCCAAGTGTAAATGTGAAATCACTAGATTGTTTTTACTAGTGACATACATTTTGCGTAAGACTGTACCATCTTCTGGCGTCGTTTATGTATCAGTTTTCGATGATCCTGTGTACCCTGAGAGACAATATGAATGTGACGGAAAAACAGAAGAAAGTATTTCTGTCTTGTAATCGCTAACCTTTAACATGAAAAGGCAATTAAGTACTTTTATTCACTATACAAAACATTAGATGCATATACCACGCACTTAATTCCAATCCGACTTTGCATTTAATAAATTAAGGAAGTTCTTAGACTTTCACTCTTCAATGGAATCTATGGAAGATTGTCTTACTCTTTGATGGCATTCATAGAAGGTTTTACTAATAGTTTACGCGTAAACTATTTCCCTCATTCCATTCTCTATCACTTTCATTGATCATAAGTATTAAAATAACTTCATCCATATTTATCAAATTTACTAATAATGGAATTATATTTTAGGGTTTACAACACTTTTCTGCTGCAGTACGTGTCCATCAGCGTTTACTATAAACACTTTTGCACATATATGTCGCTCCATCTCTGTCACATTTCATCCTTTCGACACCTATTTTCATGCCGAACACTCTCACGCGAAAAATCTCACATTTTCACCATAGTGAATTTTACACAATCGCGTGAGTCGCTCACTTTTCGTATTTTCACTACATTTGAATTACACAATCGACCCCCAGGTCTCGCGGTAGCCCTCACTTAACACAGCGAATCACCATTTTTTTTAGTAATGTTTTTTTTAGTAAATTTTTTTTTTGATAAACTCAACTGTAACAAAGTAATCACGACAATTGAGATTTGACTCACGGAGGCTTTTGTCTCCATGATTCGACTGTAACAACGTACATACCATCGACGTATAGCATGGACTACGCACAGGCATAGAAAAACATGGTCGGCTGATAGAAAGAGATAGAGATTGGTAGCGGTCAAGCCCTGTCTCTTTCTAATCAGTAGCGTAGTGAGATATTTGAGGACCCCGGACATAATAAGTTTTTACATCATAATGTTATAATTAAATTCTAAATATTCGTATTGTTTTCTAGATTTCATACAAGCGCTTTCTGATCTATTAGTACGTTCTATTTATTGTTATTTTCATATATCTTAGACATTTGAAAACTAAGCTTTTTATATAATTTTCGGAAAGTGAATCGTGAGAAAAGGTAACAATATGAAAGAATTTATATGCATAATGTATTTTTGGCATATCGCAATATATTTTTGTTACAAAATTAATAATTAATCGTTTAACACAGTTTTACATTACAATATTCCATCTTACAAGTCGAAATAAGCACTATGCCAAGCAATTTATAAGCAAAGAGATCAGCGTCTAACAGTACGTTCCTGAGATCCTCTGAGCGATAAAAAAGTAGCCAATAGGAACATTAAAAAAGGAAAGCTATTGGCCGCCACCTCGCTCTCTCTTTGTCTATTCGAGCCGACACTTTTTCAATGAGCTCAAAGTACGGAGTGCGCAGTCCATGCTATACGTCGATGGTACATACATTCTAGATGTGCGGAGTAATCTTTCACATGGTTCTTATTTTGCATATTACAGTCCTGAACCCCTTCCATCCAGAAACCTTTCGACCAATAGAAAAATTATAGAAAAGGACAGAACGGTCCTCACGATTTGCTCTTTCTTCCTATTCCCGATTACACTTTCTACAGCTACAGTGAACAGTCCAGTACTATATGTCGATGCACCCGGTATAATCCATTCGTCTCACGGAGCTCACGAATATCACGCGTAGTATATCTATATATACTCGACCAATCAAAAACGTGGGTATGGTTCGACGGCCCTCCGCTCAGGTGGCGCGTTTACTCTAAAATAAAATTGGTTTCAAAAATATCGACCCATTGGCAATCTCCCTACTCATCTCTGCTCTTATTGGTTTAAATTATTCCTCATGAAGAATTCAGCCAATAATGATTTTAATATTTTAGTCATACGGCTGTACGGTTAACCTGGGAAGCATCTTTTATTTTTTAACAAATGAACCATTTTTATTTATTTTTATTTCAATCTTGACGATCGACATTTATTTAGTTTGATGTCTTACTTTGAAAAATCTCATTAACAAAATTATCGGCAAGCATTTCATAACGAAAGAAACTCAAGGTAATATGAAAGGCTTCACAGCAATAGAATCAAATATTTCTTTTCTGGCAGAGTCGATAATAAAGTCTGTAAAAATTATTTACACAGAGCTTTTTCGAAAGACTGGCTTTTAGTCTACTAAGAAGTGGAAAAGGATAATGGCCGTCCACGGGGTTAAAGACAAAAATCCTATGTCATGAAATCGTTTATGCAAGCGTGAATTTGTGCATCTCTTCGTTTTTAACTTTCTTCGATAATTACGAGATCAAGAAAACAAAAATATTCAAACGACTACGCAGCTTCTAAATCAGAAGGACTTATTCATCCTCCGTCCCTCTCACACTTACAGTTTCTTTTCTTTTCTGGCCAGATGATTTCACTACAGTCGTATAATCAGGTATATTTCTAATAACCGTCTTATATCAGTTACCTAGGTGTGATAATAGCTTTGGACCTTTCTTGTTTCTTAATAAGTTAAAGATTATGTTTTAATTAGAATGTCTACATGAATGTTTTTTTTTTTTTTTCGAATTTGACAGTAAATAATCTTTTCAATTTTTCTGTTAATGTCGGTGTGTCTCAAATAACATATTTCTTTTTATCATTGTCTATTTCATCATTTCGGCATCAATAGAAAACTTATATCAAATCTAATTTATTTCAGGTAATAGTTATTTAGGTATAGTTATTGTTTACTATTATTTATTATATAAAATACTCCATTCATGATTACCCTCTGATCAAAGCACTATTTATATTATTTTTGAATAGTAATTATATTTTTTTTAGACAAAACATATGTTATATTGATAATTTTAGGTGTTATACCATCTTACACAGTTAACATCAACTGTAACATTAAGGCCATCCAGATTTGCAACGACGGTAAAGCATCATGATAAAATTAATAGGCATCCTGAAGTTTTGTGCCAAAATAGCTTAACAGAGGTAAGTTGCAGCCAATTCTATGCTATAATTTTCTTAATGACGCAAGATGTTTTCATTCCAGGCTGCAAAAAATTGTACAGAACTATACATGGAAAGGTTAAATACACAACATCTAGCCACTCCTTTAAGAATAAAGAGAAACGATGCATATGATATATTAAAACAATTATCTAAGGGTCTTAAGCCAACTGTTTCAAGAATTATAGACAAGAATTCTAAATGGAGAGTTTCTTACGTATCTGGTACAAGCTTTATAGATAACAAATATGGCTTTCCTCGTGTTCAATTTCCAGAACCAATTCTTCTGCCCGTGATGTGTTTATCGTCTTGGCAGCCCTTCAGATTATTTAAAAATATGCACTCACCATCGCAGTTTGCTTATGATATGCAAATAAGAAGCTTCAAGACAGATAGAAGTGCAAAGGTAGATCGTGAAAGGAATCCTACCCTGGGTGGCAGATTTCGAAAATGGATGGGAATGACATCATCAGGACATCAGGTTAATTTTTTTTTTAACTAATGTAAATGAGAAATGGGGTAAAGGAAGTAAGACTAATTAGCATATTTTTTTAATTAACTAGGAAGATAGAGGAATGATAACAGGTGCGTCTAGTGAACATGCTGTGGAGAAGTTACGAACTTTACTCAGTGATCATGAAATGAGTACAGATGAGCAGCAGCGTGTGAAAGTAGCGTTTGCAGAAGGATATATGGCAGGTCATGGGAAGAAGACTCCAGATCGTACACTTAAATGGCTTAAAGTTGTACAGCATGTAGTGATGATCGGCATTTTCTTAACGGTCTTCATCTCTTTCATGGGTGTGTATAAATGTTAGTACTGCTTCTTTAATTATTCACCTTATTAAAATACTCAGTGATGGGTATATACTACGTTCAGTGGATAGGTATATAGTACATTCGTTTGTAGAATTTCCAAGGAATAAATTCTTAGAGTGGAAACGAATTCTTTTTCTTTACTATTATGGACTGTTATAGCTATCACTGAAAGCGTTCATAATTAATGATGAAGTGTATTCAACTGTTTTATTTAGCAAGTGCTAGTGGAAGCATGTTCAGAATCCAGATTGGGAATCAAGTTGAGGTAGATCCTGAGGAGATTCATGTAACATTTAATGATGTAAAAGGAGTTAGTATTTTTTTATATTTAAGCAATTTTTATTTTTATTTATAATACATTGTATCCAAGATAGTAATTTTCAATAACAGGTTGATGAAGCAAAACAAGAATTGAAAGATGTCGTTGAATTTCTTAAGAATCCAGATAAGTTTTCTGCTCTGGGTGGTAAGCTGCCAAAAGGAGTTTTATTGGTAGGTCCACCAGGGACTGGAAAGACTTTATTGGCACGTGCTGTAGCAGGAGAAGCAGGGGTTCCATTCTTCCACGCAGCTGGACCTGAATTCGATGAGATTCTTGTCGGACAGGGTGCCCGAAGAGTGCGTGATTTATTCAGTAAGTAATTTGGCATTTATAATCCTTGCCATGTAATTTTTTAACACGTTAAAAGCGACGTCCCTGGGGACCGACAGTTTCAAATGTAATGCATTTACTGTATTTAACGCCCCCTTAACGGAAAGTCAAACAAAATCGGCTCCGCGTTTAACGTGTTAATTAAACTACAAGTTTTAATTTTATAGAGGCAGCCAAAGAAAGAGCTCCCTGCGTAATTTTCATCGATGAGATTGATTCTGTCGGTGCGAAACGAACAAATTCTGTATTACATCCTTACGCGAATCAAACAATTAATCAATTGCTCTCGGAAATGGACGGGTAAGATAGTTAAGACAGCAATAATTTGAATTTAATATCTAAAAATCAAATGTCGTAATTTTGAAAAATTATAGATTTCATCAGAATGAAGGTGTAATTGTTTTGGGTGCTACCAACAGAAGAGAGGATTTGGATAAAGCATTAATGCGGCCCGGTAGGTTTGACGTTGAGATCTTCGTCAACGCGCCAGATTATCTAGGACGAAAGGAAATATTAGATTTGTACTTAAGTAGAATTTTAACACGAGAAGTGGACGCGGAGTACCTGGCGAGATGCACCACAGGATTTACAGGAGCTGACATAGAAAACATGGTACACTTGAAATTTTCTTTCACAATCTAAAAGTATGTACAGTTTATATTATGCAAAAATAAATTGGCTCAGGTTAATCAAGCTGCTTTGAGAGCAGCTATCGACGGTGCAGATTATGTGACAATGCAGCATTTAGAGCGAGCAAGAGATAAAGTGATCCTGGGGCCTGAAGGAAAATTGCGAATGCCAGATGATGAAGTTAATCGTATCACTGCATATCACGAAGGTGGACATGCGTTAGTTGCTTATTATACTAAGGATGCAGTTCCTTTACATAAAGTAACAATCGTACCACGCGGACCTTCCTTAGGGCATGTAAGTAGGGAAATATGTTACATTTAACATACTCTTAACGTTATTGAATATGTATATTAATGCTAAACATTTTGTTTTAATTCTATAGACGTCTTATCTTCCGGAGAAGGATATTTACCACGTAACTAAAGCCCAGCTCCTAGCTAACATGGATACAATGATGGGCGGACGAGCTGCTGAAGAATTGATTTTTGGCCCAGAAAGAGTGACTACAGGCGCCTCAAAAGATTTAGAGGTTTGCTCTTAGAAAATTACTCAGCAAGACTATGAGAGCATTGTGAAATCCTTTTTATATTTGCAACAAAGTAGCAAAGCACATGCAAAGCAAACTCACTAAAGTGGCGTATATTTTTTCTTTCACTGTTTTCATAAACTTTTTTTTCAGGATGCCACCAAGATAGCTGAGGGGATGGTCAAGTCCTTTGGTATGTCTGAAAAAGTCGGTTTCAGGGCCCATTATAACAAAAATAGAGATTACAATGGTTCATCTGAGTACAGCCCAATGACTAATGAACTAATAGACAATGAGGTGAAACGTCTGCTCCAGGTAAATATTATAGATATCATTTTAGATGCTATATTGAATATTTCTATACTAATGAGTATCCTTGCTTTTTACATTTATTTAGGAATCGTATGAGCGTGCTAAAATGATTCTAAAGACCCATGCAAAAGAACACAAGCAACTTGCTGATGCATTGCTTAAGTACGAAACATTGGATGTGGAGGACGTAAAGGCCATCGCTAATGGCAAAAAGACGAAAACTGAAACAATCAACAGCAAGCGGCCGATATTGGACGTTCCGAAAAATGTAATGTAATGGAACATAATAAAACGTACATTGTAAAGAGGTGCGAGGAGAAAGAAAGGATAAAGATTACAGAAAGAATTTAAAAAATCGAAAGTAGACTAACGAAGTCCTACGTTTGACTACGTTCGAACTATCGTAGTATATAGTATGTGCCGTTAGAAGTCATGATGATTCCTCGGCCTTTTGATGAAATAATATTCAGAGAATCATAACGAAAGATCACCAAATTTCCTTATATTATTTCTTACAACCTGGTCTATCTTTGCAGATCAATCATAAACAAAATAAAACGCCATAATTATCTGTCAAATAATAGATATTCCACCAAGGCTGCAAACCTTAGAGTCCCTCTAGTAAGAGTCCGGCCAACGGTGGGCCTCTTACTGATTGGCTCCGCCATTTTTAGGACTCTTTCCGGAATAGGATGTGTGTGTGTGAATACACATATCGGAGGGATTCGCATTGGTAGTGGGGATAGTGTTAAGCCTTGTATGGCGGGTTGCCTGTACCTGCGCGCAGTGTCATGGCGGCTCCAAACGAGCCCTAAACATGGCGTCCCTTCCGGGTATTGGCCGGACTCTTACTAGAGGGACTCTAGCAAACCTGTATCAACTGCACCACGCAAATATGGAAGTCCGAGGTATTTTGTGGATATGACAACGAAATGTCATATCAACGAACATTTTTCATTACGTTTTTCTATCAAATTTAGATATTCTACGTATTTCCTCCAAGATCGAATTTCTACGATCAGCTCAATATGCGAACTTGGGTTACTTTCAAAATACAAATGGCTAATGGGCAATTAAATCTAGGTTAAACAATACATTCTGTTTATGGAACTGGCCCCTAGGCTTAAACTTATTTTATCAATATAGAAAATTATATCAGAATAAAGAAGGCGATCATGGTAACTGGATAAAGTTAGCCATAAAACTATAATTTAGAAAATGTTTGATAGTCTAATTAAAACGTTTCACTACGTTAATTACTGTCAGCTGGATAAAGTTAGCTATACAACTATAATTTAAAACATAAAAAATATCAATCGTTTGGTGGTCGTTTGGTAGTGATTGGTAGTCTAATTAAAACGTTTGGTGGTCAATTGTTTAATTACAATAATTAAAAAACCAAATAAGGCTCAAGCAGCCAAACCATTTTTTTCTAAATCGATTGAATCAGGGCTCAATCGACGCAGAAAAGTTTAGTGACCATGAATATCATAATCAAAATATTGAGCTAATAAACGTAAAAAAACAATGGGGAATTGGAATGTGACGAGAATTCAAAAACTGTCTAAGTAGTTTATTAGAATATGATCGTAGAATGCTGATTAGATAATTTATTACTTAAATATTAAGAAAATCGATGTTAAAGTTTGCTAAAATATTGGGTAAAACTGCAGTATACGACTCCGAACTGAAGTTGGCTGCTAGTGGCTTAGGTTTTTTGAGGTATCGCCATCTGCCGGATATAACGTGAATCGGATGGAATAGTCCCGCCGCCTATTAGAAAAAAAAAAATAACCATAACTGACAGAAATAGTACCAGTCAACCATCTGTTATGTCGCGGCCTAGTGATAAATAATCTCACTAGAATTGAGCGGCGAATTCAAATAAGGGATTAAAATGGAATCACGATTTCTGTCTCCAAATCAGAATTCAATGCTTTCAAATACTCAGTCTGTCATTAACGCATAAATAAGGTATATTCTAAACAATTCGGAGAAGGCTTTCTAGCCGTTACACGTGCATAAACATATGGGCTACAAAGAATGCAGGCATGGGCCATTTGTTTATTGCTATCCTAACAGAGTGAGTTTCTCAAGAACTTCCACTCTTGACAATAAATCAAGTCACTTGAGAGTATCGACGGGCTAGCGGAATGTTCGGTTAAGGGATGACGCTGTCCATGTGCTTCCCCAAATAAACTAAGGATAGGGTGTGCATGAGTCCTTTGTGCGTAAGACAAGGCCCTCGATCTTAGGCCCGGACAGCAAGGCGCCACACGCTGGGCCTCCACAAAGGGTGTACATACACATGAATGTGTATGAGTGCGGATGCATGCATGAGAAGTATGAAGGACTGTATCCCTTGGGATCCAGAAGACCAGTTCGATTTCTGGTCTTGAAGGGTATACTTCGAGTTCTATATCGTAGAGTCAATTAGCTAGATTCAGTTAAGATAGATTGATTTAGACTAAATCACGTTATAATTAAAGTAAATAAAGTTAGTTATAGTGCTCTCCAAAAGCACCTGCATTTTTATTTCTAAAGCCTTTATTCAGTTGAAATCCCATAACATCATCGTACCAGAAATCAACATATCTACAGAGGATTGAACACCGTTGGAGTGCTCATTAGAGCTTTGGTGGCTAACGAACCCACCTCGCCAGATTCACGCAGTCGAATCTGCCGCGAAAACGACAGTGGCGACGATCAGGACGTCACATAATAAAAATTTTGGTGACAGCGGTGGGATAGCTGCATCCTTCGAGGTTCAATTATCCACGAGAGATTCATATCTACGAGGACATCCAGGACTTTCTAAGGAGGACCCAGGACCAATCCATCCACACGTCACGGACAGCATCCAAGTGTGTTAGTGAAGTGATAAAAGGGCAATCTGTGAAATAAGTGAAGTTATAGTGTGCATGTAATTAAAATAGGTATATGCTGGTATTGCAAGGACAGAATCGTTGTAAGTCTTAAATATAATACCTAGAATAAGTGGAGTGGACATCGGGATACTATCCAGGTTTTCTGCGGTTTCCCTGGATCGCGCAGTAAATACTGGTATCCTAAAGAGAAGGCCGCAGCCGTAAAATCAAATAGGTGTCCATCCGTTCGGAGAGCATCTAGGAATTAAAGTAGAAATTTATTAAGTAGAAGTAACAATGTCGAGTTCGACAACACAATGGGAAATCGTTCCTACAGAGAGAAACGTGGGTATAGGCGAAAGTTCTTCTACTGCCACAGAGTACGGTTCGCTAAATTCTTCTATACCGGCAAATAAGGACTCAAATAACATAGAGGAAACACGTCATGCTCAATACATAGAAGCTAAAGAAGCTACAGGCTTAATACCGATTTATAATGGAGAAAACATGCCTGTAGATAGCTTCGTAGAACTTTGTAAGCAAACGGCTCTCTTGATTCATCCTTCGAAGAAATTATACTTGACTCAATTGATTAAATCGCGTATCCAAGGAAAAGCAAGCAAGTATATTATGGGCAATACCGGATCAACCCTCGAAGAAATACTCGATGGATTGAGAAGCGCTTTCGCACCACGTAGAACGTTTTTGCAATGGCAGGGACTTCTGTCTAGAGTATATCAGAAAAAGGGGGAAGCTATCATGGATTACGTCGCTCGAATAAAGGAAATTGCACAGGGAATGACAGCAAGAATCGAAGAGGATTATCCCTCGGGAGGCGGAGAAATATTGTTAGTTAGCACTCAGGAAAACGCGCGAGATAGCTTCGTTCGAGGTCTTAGGGGTGAACTAGCGGAAAGAGTGTCACTCCGTAATCCATCTACACTCGCGAACGCAATTGAGTTAGCCATAGAGCAGGAAGTTGAACTAAACCAGAGAAATTCTCTCTTTGAAGTTAGCAAGGACTATAAGGAACGAGATCATAGCCAGAGTAGCAGTTCATTTAGAAATATGAATACTGGCCGTACAGCTCAAAAAGCATTCGTACGAATAAGTAAATCATTGAGGACAGATCGAAACCCCAAACGTTTGGATAAGGGGACGACAGTTTGTTTCGCGTGTGGAAAGAAAGGGCACTTTAAAAGAGAGTGCTATAGTAATACGAAACCTGGCTACTGCATCTATTGCAAGAAAACTGGTCATAACTCACGAGATTGTAGGAATGGAACGCGTGTCTCTTTCGATATACGTAATGACAATACCACGACGGGTGATGACCACCAAAACGTGAAATCTCAATTTGCTGCTGCTAGGAACCCTTCTTCAAATCAGCCCAATGCCGTAATAAATCTTAGCACATCCAGTCGAATTGCACCACCCTGTGTGACGATCACCAGCGACGACTTGATTAATATGGAAAAGCTGTGACTATTAGTTGACTCCGGTGCTGATATTAACCTAATAAAAGAAAATTGTTTAAAGCAAGGAGCGGAGATAAATAAGAATAAAAGATACATACTCTCAGAGATTACTTCGGGAACAAGTGAGACTCTCGGGGAAGTTGAAATCAGGTTCTTCTCCATCTCTTGTAAATTTCAAGTTGTTGGAGCAAAATTTCCTTTAAAACAGCATGGCATTTTAGGAATGCAATTTCTCAGGGAAGAAAACGCCATCTTGTCTTTTGAAGATAACGTCCTAAAAATTAGAAATGGTCTTATTAATATTCCACTATTTACAGAGGGGTCAATAAAAATAGCAGGAAGGAGTAAGGTGAAAGTGGGAGTCAGGATAATCGGTACCGAGTTAAGTGAAGGATACATGCCTAGGCTAGAGTTAGGGAAGAATGTATATGCAGGGGAGGCATTGGTTACAAACCGCAATGGCACTGCGTGGATTTATGTCATTAATGCCGACCAAGATGAAAAGGAAGTTAGTATCCCATCCGTAGAGATAGAAGAGATAGAAGCGAACGCAGCAAATAGACTCGGTAGGAACACAGAGAAAGAATCACCACAGGAAAGGGTAGATAGGCTTATAAAAATTCTTCACTTGAAAGAATTAAACAAGGAAGAAAACCTTAGCATAACTAGAACAGTTGCAAAATTCCCATACCAATTTCATTTGCCAGGCGACAAGTTGAAAGGAACAAATGTTGTAAAACATAAAATCCCAACTAGAGACGATATTCCTGTTAATACAAAGCAATACAGATACCCCCCTATCCATAAAGAGGAAATCCAAAGGCAGATCAAAGAGTTGCTTGTCGGAGAAATTATAGAGCCTTCCAACTCATCCTATAATTCGCCAGTCTGGATAGTCCCTAAGAAGCCAGACTCGGCAGGTAACAAACGATGGCGTATGGTTATCGATTTCAGAAATCTTAATGAGAAAACAATAGGTGACGCTTACCCTCTTCCCAACATCGTCGATATTCTAGATCAACTCGGTGGAGCAAAGTACTTTTCAATTTTTGATCTAGCTTCGGGATTCCATCAAATACCGATGGATGATAACGACAAGGCCAAGACAGCATTTTCAACACCCAATGGCCATTATCATTATAAGAGAATGCCATTTGGATTGAAAAATGCGCCAGCTACCTTCCAAAGATTGATGGACCAAGTTCTCTCCGGTTTACAGGGCATTGATCTCTTCGTTTACCTCGACGATATCGTCATTTATGCTTCCTCTTTGTAGGAGCATGAGCAAAAACTTCGGAACCTCTTGGGCAAACTCCGCACTGCCGGACTGTCATTGCAACCGGATAAATGCGAGTTCTTGAAGAAAAGTGTGGCGTATTTGGGTCATGTCATAGGCGAGGACGGCGTACGCCCTGACCCTCGAAAAATAGTGGCTGTCAAGGAATTTCCTGTTCCCAAAAATGCTAAGAACATCAAACAATTTCTCGGCCTTATTGGTTATTACCGACGTTTCATTCCGGATTTCGCACAGATCTCGCGACCCCTCACACAATTACTGAAGAAGGGACAAGCTTTCTGTTGGAGTTGTGAACGACAAAATGCATTCGAAATTCTGCGCGATCGATTGTGCAAGAAACCTATTTTACAATTTCCGGATTTCACTCGACCTTTCATAGTCACAACGGACGCTTCGCATTATGCGCTAGGGGCGGTGCTGAGTCAAGGAGAAATAGGACAAGACCTTCCAATAGCTTACGCTTCAAAGTTGCTAAAGGGAGCGGAAATCAATTATTCGGTGATAGAGAAAGAACTATATGCAATAGTTTTCGCTGTTAAACACTTTAGGCCTTACTTGTATGGCAACAAGTTTCAGCTTGTAACTGATCACAGACCCTTAGTCTGGGCACAC
The DNA here is from genome assembly GCA_963971525.1 of Cephus spinipes. Classification (NCBI taxonomy): domain Eukaryota; kingdom Metazoa; phylum Arthropoda; class Insecta; order Hymenoptera; family Cephidae; genus Cephus; species Cephus spinipes. Next base: position 18,749,496 of record OZ020573.1, read on the forward strand.
AGAATTAAAGACCCCACGTCACGACTTCTACGCTGGTTACTAAAGTTGAGAGAGTATAATTATGAAGTCCTTTATAAAGCGGGACGGTTGAACGTCAACGCTGATGCTCTCTCGCGAAATCCAATTGATATGGAGATCGCGAATATCAGATTTACAACGAGCCTTTGGCATAATGAAGGAGATAAAACACTTCTCAAGGATGTACTCAATAGGTACAATGCAGAGACATTGGCAGACAGAGAAATAGGGAGAACTCCTCTGACATCCAACGGTTCTGGGAACCACAAAAGTAAAGGGATAGACTTGATTCCAATTGGTCAACAGATTGCATCGAGGCCAGCCTCGGTGCAAGATATTGACACAATGGTAGAGCCTATTACCGCTCGGAGCGACACAGAGTGTCGCCCGGTATCTGGAGAGAAGATTGTTGCCTGGCAGCTCGATGACCCGGTGAGAAGTGGAAAAAGGCGACCTGAAAGGGTACTATACTCCTCACCCGGGAAATCGTGTTGCCGGATGAAGAATAAGCAATCTCCTCTAGAGGGGAATAGCAAAAGCTATCCCTTGAGTTACGACAACGAGGGTTGTCTAGTTAGTGATAATGAAAATTATCGAGTTAAAGTTACCCCGGGCCCGGGTATAGCGTGGGCACTAGATGTTCAACGCAGGATGTCAGAAGAGGGGACGTCCATTGATCCCTTAGAGCTACAGCAGATAGTAGAAAAGCATGCTCAGATACTAACATACGAGGCATCCAAGAGAAGTGGAAACAATAAAGTAATAAGGAATTCAGAGTCTGGTACCAGGGGTAGTCGTGATTGTGAGGTATCTGAAAATTATTGTGTTTATCCAGAAAGAAATCTTCTTCCCATTGATTCTCTTGAAGATGAATCATTCCCCGAATCCGTTTCGGATGACGACGATGACTTCTCTGACAGTGTTTTGAATGAGAATTCCCAGACGAATATACCTGTTCCAACAAAGAGAATGAAAAGATCAATATTGGCCAATGTATTCTCAGAAACCAGGGATGGAATATTTATGAAAAGGGACCACATAGCCCATTTCGTTTCAGCAGATTTTAAAACAAGAACTCAAGTAACGAGGGAACTTTTAGAAAAACAATACATTAGTGAACAAGGATTCCCGACATCGAAACAGGAAATTGGAGATGTAGTTATTTTCAAACATGGACCATGGCACGTGTTCAGCATAATAGTGAAGGAAAAATCGGAGGATAAGATCCAATTATTTAACGTAATAACAGGAATTACGAAATTAAAGAAAGCTATGGACTATTTCGGCGTAAAAACTGTTAGACTGGCAAGATCCGGAGACGAACTAGATAAACTGCCATGGGGTAATATCAAATTGCATTTAGAAAAGACCTTCCCAGACGGATATCATATTACCCTATGTTTAGGTCAAACTCAAATTCCTGAGGTTGAACAACGAAAGAAAATTATACAGGAAATGCATGAATCTGTAGTTGGAGGACACAAAGGTGTGAGGAAAACATATGAAAGAATAAGAAAGCAATACTTTTGGAACAATATGAAATCAGAGATCCAGACTTTCGTTAAACATTGCCTTACTTGTCAGAAGAATAAGCTCGTGCGGATTAAAACCAGGCAGCCAATGATAGTTACTGACACTCCTCAAGTGGCTTTTGAGAAATCAGCTCTCGATATAGTAGGACCCTTACCCATCACAAGTTCAGGTAGTAGATACGTCCTCACGATCCAAGATAGTTTAACAAAATATTCCGTAGCTATAGCTCTTCCTGAAGCTAAAGCCGAAATCATTGCTAAAGCCTTTGCTGAAAATTTCATCTGCTGTTTTGGATATCCTGAGTCCATCCTGACTGATCAAGGTAAAAACTTCACAGGTGAAGTGATGAAACACCTAGCCAAACTATTTAAAATCAAACAACTAAAAACCACTGCCTTCCACCCACAATCCAATGGATCTTTAGAAAGAAGTCACTTGGTTCTAGTCGAGTACTTAAAACATTATATTAATTTGGACAGAGACTGGGACACATGGCTAAAATATTCCATGTTTTCCTATAATACATCAGTCCATGAATCTACTGGATTTAGTCCTCATGAGTTGATTTTTGGCAAAACAGCAAGAATTCCCTCAAACTTCATTAGAGAAAGTTCGGAACGAACCTATGTAGATTACTTAGGGGATCTCGTAGTAAAACTCAGGGAGACGCAGTTAAATGCTGCAGAAAGACTAGACAAATCTAAATTCAAATCCAAGGAATATTATGATAGGAGTGTAAATATTCAAGACTTTGCAGAAGGGGACTGGGTATTTCTATTAAATGACACTAAAGCAAACAAACTTGATCCTAATTATTTGGGGCCATTCCAAATCGACAAGATTCTGGGATACGAAAATGCAAGGATCAAGCTTTCTGCACACCGTACGAAGGTGGTACATAAAAATCGACTGAAACCGGCTTATTTGTGAAGTTAGGAAATAAGCACCTGAGTAGAGTAAACAAAACATCGGAAGTAATAATATGGTTAGCTCTTAGAAAACTTAGGATACAGAAATGTTTTGGCATACCTATTGCTTGATGACATACTGTATAACCTCTATGACTAGAACTCGTACGCTCCGTTCCAGTTCTTCAGTTATCGCACTTCAGCTGTGAAAAGCAGTACCGTTCATAAAACATACTAACCGTCTGGATAAGTAAAACTAACTTACCAATTCGCGACAGTTCTTTCTTATTTTGCGACACAAAATACACAAATGCGACTCTTGAATAAGTCGCATCCTTCTTAAGGGGGGAGGTGTTATGTCGCGGCCTAGTGATAAATAATCTCACTAGAATTGAGCGGCGAATTCAAATAAGGGATTAAAATGGAATCACGATTTCTGTCTCCAAATCAGAATTCAATGCTTTCAAATACTCAGTCTGTCATTAACGCATAAATAAGGTATATTCTAAACAATTCGGAGAAGGCTTTCTAGCCGTTACACGTGCATAAACATATGGGCTACAAAGAATGCAGGCATGGGCCATTTGTTTATTGCTATCCTAACAGAGTGAGTTTCTCAAGAACTTCCACTCTTGACAATAAATCAAGTCACTTGAGAGTATCGACGGGCTAGCGGAATGTTCGGTTAAGGGATGACGCTGTCCATGTGCTTCCCCAAATAAACTAAGGATAGGGTGTGCATGAGTCCTTTGTGCGTAAGACAAGGCCCTCGATCTTAGGCCCGGACAGCAAGGCGCCACACGCTGGGCCTCCACAAAGGGTGTACATACACATGAATGTGTATGAGTGCGGATGCATGCATGAGAAGTATGAAGGACTGTATCCCTTGGGATCCAGAAGACCAGTTCGATTTCTGGTCTTGAAGGGTATACTTCGAGTTCTATATCGTAGAGTCAATTAGCTAGATTCAGTTAAGATAGATTGATTTAGACTAAATCACGTTATAATTAAAGTAAATAAAGTTAGTTATAGTGCTCTCCAAAAGCACCTGCATTTTTATTTCTAAAGCCTTTATTCAGTTGAAATCCCATAACATCATCGTACCAGAAATCAACATATCTACAGAGGATTGAACACCGTTGGAGTGCTCATTAGAGCTTTGGTGGCTAACGAACCCACCTCGCCAGATTCACGCAGTCGAATCTGCCGCGAAAACGACAGTGGCGACGATCAGGACGTCACATAATAAAAATTTTGGTGACAGCGGTGGGATAGCTGCATCCTTCGAGGTTCAATTATCCACGAGAGATTCATATCTACGAGGACATCCAGGACTTTCTAAGGAGGACCCAGGACCAATCCATCCACACGTCACGGACAGCATCCAAGTGTGTTAGTGAAGTGATAAAAGGGCAATCTGTGAAATAAGTGAAGTTATAGTGTGCATGTAATTAAAATAGGTATATGCTGGTATTGCAAGGACAGAATCGTTGTAAGTCTTAAATATAATACCTAGAATAAGTGGAGTGGACATCGGGATACTATCCAGGTTTTCTGCGGTTTCCCTGGATCGCGCAGTAAATACTGGTATCCTAAAGAGAAGGCCGCAGCCGTAAAATCAAATAGGTGTCCATCCGTTCGGAGAGCATCTAGGAATTAAAGTAGAAATTTATTAAGTAGAAGTAACAATGTCGAGTTCGACAACACAATGGGAAATCGTTCCTACAGAGAGAAACGTGGGTATAGGCGAAAGTTCTTCTACTGCCACAGAGTACGGTTCGCTAAATTCTTCTATACCGGCAAATAAGGATTCAAATAACATAGAGGAAACACGTCATGCTCAATACATAGAAGCTAAAGAAGCTACAGGCTTAATACCGATTTATAATGGAGAAAACATGCCTGTAGATAGCTTCGTAGAACTTTGTAAGCAAACGGCTCTCTTGATTCATCCTTCGAAGAAATTATACTTGACTCAATTGATTAAATCGCGTATCCAAGGAAAAGCAAGCAAGTATATTATGGGCAATACCGGATCAACCCTCGAAGAAATACTCGATGGATTGAGAAGCGCTTTCGCACCACGTAGAACGTTTTTGCAATGGCAGGGACTTCTGTCTAGAGTATATCAGAAAAAGGGGGAAGCTATCATGGATTACGTCGCTCGAATAAAGGAAATTGCACAGGGAATGACAGCAAGAATCGAAGAGGATTATCCCTCGGGAGGCGGAGAAATATTGTTAGTTAGCACTCAGGAAAACGCGCGAGATAGCTTCGTTCGAGGTCTTAGGGGTGAACTAGCGGAAAGAGTGTCACTCCGTAATCCATCTACACTCGCGAACGCAATTGAGTTAGCCATAGAGCAGGAAGTTGAACTAAACCAGAGAAATTCTCTCTTTGAAGTTAGCAAGGACTATAAGGAACGAGATCATAGCCAGAGTAGCAGTTCATTTAGAAATATGAATACTGGCCGTACAGCTCAAAAAGCATTCGTACGAATAAGTAAATCATTGAGGACAGATCGAAACCCCAAACGTTTGGATAAGGGGACGACAGTTTGTTTCGCGTGTGGAAAGAAAGGGCACTTTAAAAGAGAGTGCTATAGTAATACGAAACCTGGCTACTGCATCTATTGCAAGAAAACTGGTCATAACTCACGAGATTGTAGGAATGGAACGCGTGTCTCTTTCGATATACGTAATGACAATACCACGACGGGTGATGACCACCAAAACGTGAAATCTCAATTTGCTGCTGCTAGGAACCCTTCTTCAAATCAGCCCAATGCCGTAATAAATCTTAGCACATCCAGTCGAATTGCACCACCCTGTGTGACGATCACCAGCGACGACTTGATTAATATGGAAAAGCTGTGACTATTAGTTGACTCCGGTGCTGATATTAACCTAATAAAAGAAAATTGTTTAAAGCAAGGAGCGGAGATAAATAAGAATAAAAGATACATACTCTCAGAGATTACTTCGGGAACAAGTGAGACTCTCGGGGAAGTTGAAATCAGGTTCTTCTCCATCTCTTGTAAATTTCAAGTTGTTGGAGCAAAATTTCCTTTAAAACAGCATGGCATTTTAGGAATGCAATTTCTCAGGGAAGAAAACGCCATCTTGTCTTTTGAAGATAACGTCCTAAAAATTAGAAATGGTCTTATTAATATTCCACTATTTACAGAGGGGTCAATAAAAATAGCAGGAAGGAGTAAGGTGAAAGTGGGAGTCAGGATAATCGGTACCGAGTTAAGTGAAGGATACATGCCTAGGCTAGAGTTAGGGAAGAATGTATATGCAGGGGAGGCATTGGTTACAAACCGCAATGGCACTGCGTGGATTTATGTCATTAATGCCGACCAAGATGAAAAGGAAGTTAGTATCCCATCCGTAGAGATAGAAGAGATAGAAGCGAACGCAGCAAATAGACTCGGTAGGAACACAGAGAAAGAATCACCACAGGAAAGGGTAGATAGGCTTATAAAAATTCTTCACTTGAAAGAATTAAACAAGGAAGAAAACCTTAGCATAACTAGAACAGTTGCAAAATTCCCATACCAATTTCATTTGCCAGGCGACAAGTTGAAAGGAACAAATGTTGTAAAACATAAAATCCCAACTAGAGACGATATTCCTGTTAATACAAAGCAATACAGATACCCCCCTATCCATAAAGAGGAAATCCAAAGGCAGATCAAAGAGTTGCTTGTCGGAGAAATTATAGAGCCTTCCAACTCATCCTATAATTCGCCAGTCTGGATAGTCCCTAAGAAGCCAGACTCGGCAGGTAACAAACGATGGCGTATGGTTATCGATTTCAGAAATCTTAATGAGAAAACAATAGGTGACGCTTACCCTCTTCCCAACATCGTCGATATTCTAGATCAACTCGGTGGAGCAAAGTACTTTTCAATTTTTGATCTAGCTTCGGGATTCCATCAAATACCGATGGATGATAACGACAAGGCCAAGACAGCATTTTCAACACCCAATGGCCATTATCATTATAAGAGAATGCCATTTGGATTGAAAAATGCGCCAGCTACCTTCCAAAGATTGATGGACCAAGTTCTCTCCGGTTTACAGGGCATTGATCTCTTCGTTTACCTCGACGATATCGTCATTTATGCTTCCTCTTTGTAGGAGCATGAGCAAAAACTTCGGAACCTCTTGGGCAAACTCCGCACTGCCGGACTGTCATTGCAACCGGATAAATGCGAGTTCTTGAAGAAAAGTGTGGCGTATTTGGGTCATGTCATAGGCGAGGACGGCGTACGCCCTGACCCTCGAAAAATAGTGGCTGTCAAGGAATTTCCTGTTCCCAAAAATGCTAAGAACATCAAACAATTTCTCGGCCTTATTGGTTATTACCGACGTTTCATTCCGGATTTCGCACAGATCTCGCGACCCCTCACACAATTACTGAAGAAGGGACAAGCTTTCTGTTGGAGTTGTGAACGACAAAATGCATTCGAAATTCTGCGCGATCGATTGTGCAAGAAACCTATTTTACAATTTCCGGATTTCACTCGACCTTTCATAGTCACAACGGACGCTTCGCATTATGCGCTAGGGGCGGTGCTGAGTCAAGGAGAAATAGGACAAGACCTTCCAATAGCTTACGCTTCAAAGTTGCTAAAGGGAGCGGAAATCAATTATTCGGTGATAGAGAAAGAACTATATGCAATAGTTTTCGCTGTTAAACACTTTAGGCCTTACTTGTATGGCAACAAGTTTCAGCTTGTAACTGATCACAGACCCTTAGTCTGGGCACACAGAATTAAAGACCCCACGTCACGACTTCTACGCTGGTTACTAAAGTTGAGAGAGTATAATTATGAAGTCCTTTATAAAGCGGGACGGTTGAACGTCAACGCTGATGCTCTCTCGCGAAATCCAATTGATATGGAGATCGCGAATATCAGATTTACAACGAGCCTTTGGCATAATGAAGGAGATAAAACACTTCTCAAGGATGCACTCAATAGGTACAATGCAGAGACATTGGCAGACAGAGAAATAGGGAGAACTCCTCTGACATCCAACGGTTCTGGGAACCACAAAAGTAAAGGGATAGACTTGATTCCAATTGGTCAACAGATTGCATCGAGGCCAGCCTCGGTGCAAGATATTGACACAATGGTAGAGCCTATTACCGCTCGGAGCGACACAGAGTGTCGCCCGGTATCTGGAGAGAAGATTGTTGCCTGGCAGCTCGATGACCCGGTGAGAAGTGGAAAAAGGCGACCTGAAAGGGTACTATACTCCTCACCCGGGAAATCGTGTTGCCGGATGAAGAATAAGCAATCTCCTCTAGAGGGGAATAGCAAAAGCTATCCCTTGAGTTACGACAACGAGGGTTGTCTAGTTAGTGATAATGAAAATTATCGAGTTAAAGTTACCCCGGGCCCGGGTATAGCGTGGGCACTAGATGTTCAACGCAGGATGTCAGAAGAGGGGACGTCCATTGATCCCTTAGAGCTACAGCAGATAGTAGAAAAGCATGCTCAGATACTAACATACGAGGCATCCAAGAGAAGTGGAAACAATAAAGTAATAAGGAATTCAGAGTCTGGTACCAGGGGTAGTCGTGATTGTGAGGTATCTGAAAATTATTGTGTTTATCCAGAAAGAAATCTTCTTCCCATTGATTCTCTTGAAGATGAATCATTCCCCGAATCCGTTTCGGATGACGACGATGACTTCTCTGACAGTGTTTTGAATGAGAATTCCCAGACGAATATACCTGTTCCAACAAAGAGAATGAAAAGATCAATATTGGCCAATGTATTCTCAGAAACCAGGGATGGAATATTTATGAAAAGGGACCACATAGCCCATTTCGTTTCAGCAGATTTTAAAACAAGAACTCAAGTAACGAGGGAACTTTTAGAAAAACAATACATTAGTGAACAAGGATTCCCGACATCGAAACAGGAAATTGGAGATGTAGTTATTTTCAAACATGGACCATGGCACGTGTTCAGCATAATAGTGAAGGAAAAATCGGAGGATAAGATCCAATTATTTAACGTAATAACAGGAATTACGAAATTAAAGAAAGCTATGGACTATTTCGGCGTAAAAACTGTTAGACTGGCAAGATCCGGAGACGAACTAGATAAACTGCCATGGGGTAATATCAAATTGCATTTAGAAAAGACCTTCCCAGACGGATATCATATTACCCTATGTTTAGGTCAAACTCAAATTCCTGAGGTTGAACAACGAAAGAAAATTATACAGGAAATGCATGAATCTGTAGTTGGAGGACACAAAGGTGTGAGGAAAACATATGAAAGAATAAGAAAGCAATACTTTTGGAACAATATGAAATCAGAGATCCAGACTTTCGTTAAACATTGCCTTACTTGTCAGAAGAATAAGCTCGTGCGGATTAAAACCAGGCAGCCAATGATAGTTACTGACACTCCTCAAGTGGCTTTTGAGAAATCAGCTCTCGATATAGTAGGACCCTTACCCATCACAAGTTCAGGTAGTAGATACGTCCTCACGATCCAAGATAGTTTAACAAAATATTCCGTAGCTATAGCTCTTCCTGAAGCTAAAGCCGAAATCATTGCTAAAGCCTTTGCTGAAAATTTCATCTGCTGTTTTGGATATCCTGAGTCCATCCTGACTGATCAAGGTAAAAACTTCACAGGTGAAGTGATGAAACACCTAGCCAAACTATTTAAAATCAAACAACTAAAAACCACTGCCTTCCACCCACAATCCAATGGATCTTTAGAAAGAAGTCACTTGGTTCTAGTCGAGTACTTAAAACATTATATTAATTTGGACAGAGACTGGGACACATGGCTAAAATATTCCATGTTTTCCTATAATACATCAGTCCATGAATCTACTGGATTTAGTCCTCATGAGTTGATTTTTGGCAAAACAGCAAGAATTCCCTCAAACTTCATTAGAGAAAGTTCGGAACGAACCTATGTAGATTACTTAGGGGATCTCGTAGTAAAACTCAGGGAGACGCAGTTAAATGCTGCAGAAAGACTAGACAAATCTAAATTCAAATCCAAGGAATATTATGATAGGAGTGTAAATATTCAAGACTTTGCAGAAGGGGACTGGGTATTTCTATTAAATGACACTAAAGCAAACAAACTTGATCCTAATTATTTGGGGCCATTCCAAATCGACAAGATTCTGGGATACGAAAATGCAAGGATCAAGCTTTCTGCACACCGTACGAAGGTGGTACATAAAAATCGACTGAAACCGGCTTATTTGTGAAGTTAGGAAATAAGCACCTGAGTAGAGTAAACAAAACATCGGAAGTAATAATATGGTTAGCTCTTAGAAAACTTAGGATACAGAAATGTTTTGGCATACCTATTGCTTGATGACATACTGTATAACCTCTATGACTAGAACTCGTACGCTCCGTTCCAGTTCTTCAGTTATCGCACTTCAGCTGTGAAAAGCAGTACCGTTCATAAAACATACTAACCGTCTGGATAAGTAAAACTAACTTACCAATTCGCGACAGTTCTTTCTTATTTTGCGACACAAAATACACAAATGCGACTCTTGAATAAGTCGCATCCTTCTTAAGGGGGGAGGTGTTATGTCGCGGCCTAGTGATAAATAATCTCACTAGAATTGAGCGGCGAATTCAAATAAGGGATTAAAATGGAATCACGATTTCTGTCTCCAAATCAGAATTCAATGCTTTCAAATACTCAGTCTGTCATTAACGCATAAATAAGGTATATTCTAAACAATTCGGAGAAGGCTTTCTAGCCGTTACACGTGCATAAACATATGGGCTACAAAGAATGCAGGCATGGGCCATTTGTTTATTGCTATCCTAACAGAGTGAGTTTCTCAAGAACTTCCACTCTTGACAATAAATCAAGTCACTTGAGAGTATCGACGGGCTAGCGGAATGTTCGGTTAAGGGATGACGCTGTCCATGTGCTTCCCCAAATAAACTAAGGATAGGGTGTGCATGAGTCCTTTGTGCGTAAGACAAGGCCCTCGATCTTAGGCCCGGACAGCAAGGCGCCACACGCTGGGCCTCCACAAAGGGTGTACATACACATGAATGTGTATGAGTGCGGATGCATGCATGAGAAGTATGAAGGACTGTATCCCTTGGGATCCAGAAGACCAGTTCGATTTCTGGTCTTGAAGGGTATACTTCGAGTTCTATATCGTAGAGTCAATTAGCTAGATTCAGTTAAGATAGATTGATTTAGACTAAATCACGTTATAATTAAAGTAAATAAAGTTAGTTATAGTGCTCTCCAAAAGCACCTGCATTTTTATTTCTAAAGCCTTTATTCAGTTGAAATCCCATAACATCATCGTACCAGAAATCAACATATCTACAGAGGATTGAACACCGTTGGAGTGCTCATTAGAGCTTTGGTGGCTAACGAACCCACCTCGCCAGATTCACGCAGTCGAATCTGCCGCGAAAACGACAGTGGCGACGATCAGGACGTCACACATCGCGTGCGGGGAACATTGAAATTCCCACTGAGCCTGAATCTGGGTGTACTTATGAATCCAAAAATATGTCAATTGTAAAATTTCGATCATCGATAACTTCGATTTGCCAAAAAACGAACCAGTTCTCACTGATCTCGTTGTTTTGCAACTACGACATTGCCAACTATATTTGTCCGAAAGCAATTCAACAGTGCATAGAATCATGTCCTTATCGCACACTGGACACTTGAAAGTCCGAGCTATGAGTTCGTATCTTTGTGCAAAGGTGATTACCTCAATAGAAGGTTTTCACCTAGTTTGAACAAATCTACGAACCGTATCAACATTGCAATCGATCACACACAATCCAATTTAAGCAAAAGAAATAATAGCACACTTGTGTTACATGCTTTGCGAGCTACTAACGAAAATCATGCTTCTGCATGTTTCACGAAAGCAAACGATACATTGCAGCGAAAAAATCTCGAAGCAGTAGATCAAATTTAATGCTCAATGTACAATCACGAGCTTGCACTTATACATACTTATATTTTTAAATAATATTATTTATAAATTAAATATACACATATTTAATATAAAAATATGTAATAATATTTTCAAATCCAAATATATGTATACATAATAGGTGCAAACCTGTGTGGCGTAGCACGAAAATTAAACGAAAAAATCTCCAAACATGGAATATTGCGATTACTAGATCATATTTTGTGAAAATATATTTTTATAACAAGATAATATATATGATAACAGTAAAAATATATTCATTTCAAATTTTTAAAGATGCGCTTTTTTCCGATCAGGGGGCGCCACTATTTTATGCAATTCGCTTTACATTTGATAGATGGCGCTACGTTAAAAATCTAAAGCCCGTATTCAGAACTCGCTTTTAGTGCTAATAGCGCGCTTTTAAATTTTTTCTTAGTGACTTTTAACTACAAGCGACTCTGTTAGTGATTTTAAGAGCGAGTTGTGAATACGGGCTTAAGTCACTAGCAGCCAACTTCAGTTCGGAGTCGTATACTGCAGTTTACCCATCGACATATAGTACTGGACTGCTCACAGCTGTATAAAGTTAGCCACCCAACATTAATTAAAATGTTTTTTATTAACTTTATCCGATTGGTGGTCGTTTGGTGGTCAATGGTAGTGTAATAAAATCGTTTGGTGGTCAGTCGTTTAATTACAAAAACTAATTCAAAAAATAAGGCCCAAAGTTAGCCCAACAATTTTTTTCATCTTCAAAATCACTTCAATGAGGGCTTAATCGATGCAGAATCGTTTGGCGGTCAAGAATAATATAAGAAAATCGTTTGGTGGTCAGTCGTTTCGCCAATAAATACAAAAAACCGAAACCGGGATCCCAGTGAAATTGCGCATACGCACGCAATTGGTCAGTCGTTTAATTACAAAAACTAATTCAAAAAATAAGGCCCAAAGTTAGCGCAACCATTTTTTCTTCTTCAAAATCACTTCAATGAGGGCTTAATCGATGCAGAATCGTTTGGTGGTCAAGAATAATATAAGAAAATCGTTTGGTGGTCAGTCGTTTAATTACAAAAACTAATTCAAAAAATAAGGCCCAAAGTTAGCCCAACAATTTTTTTCTTCTTCAAAATCACTTCAATGAGGGCTTAATCGATGCAGAATCGTTTGGTGGTCAAGATTAATATAAGAAAATCGTTTGGTGGTCAGTCGTTTCGCCAATAAATACAAAAAACCGAAACCGAGATCCCAGTGAAATTGCGCATACTCAATTGGGCATTGGTGGTGCTGCTCATGTCCTTGCGGTGGCATCATGAAACCTCAGATTTACTTCATATACAGCTGATTCAATGTAGAATCGTTTGGTCGTCAGTCACGAACAGTGTGATTAATGAAATTTCTCGCCAGTTAAGCGGAGCAGATTTTTTGTTAAGATTAGCAATTAAAAGTTATCCATTGATATAATTACAGTTACCAACATTTTCGTCTCCAGCAACATTCAAAAGTGACATGCCTGTCCTGACTGTAACATTCTTCAAAATCTGCTCCGCTTAACTGGCGACAAATTTCATTAATCACACTGTTCGTGACTGACCACCAAACGATTCTACATTGAATCAGCTCTATATGAAGTAAATCTGAGGTTTCATTATGCCACCACAAGGACATGAGCAGCACCACCATGCCCAATTGCGTATGCGCCATTATGCGCAATTTGACTGGGATCTCTGTTTCGGTTTTTTGTATTTATTGGCGAAACGACTGACCACCAAACGATTTTCTTATATTATTCTTGACCACCAAACGATTCTGCATCGATTAAGCCCTCATTGAAGTGATTTTGAAGAAGAAATAAATTGTTGGGCTAACTTTGGGCCTTATTTTTTGAATTAGTTTTTGTAATTAAACGACTGACCACCAAACGATTTTATTACACTACCATTGACCACCAAACGACCACCAATCGGATAAAGTTAATAAAAAACATTTGAATTAATGTTGGGTGGCTAACTTTATACAGCTACTGCTCACTGTAGCTGCAGAAAGTGTACCAGTGGCGGGATTCTGTAACTCTCAACCGACAATTCTCGATATCGTTAACTAACGATAGTCGTCGCTTGCGCGAGCGTCGCTACCTCCGTTGGGTGATTCTGTAACTTCCTTCTATCGATAATTATCGATGAAAAATCTTGTTCGAAGGCAGCGACAAAATTCGATATCCATTCATTGGCAACGTTGCTCTCTTGGGTTATCCCTAACCAAATTGTAGTGATATCTAGAGGAATTTGTGAACACGTGAAAACTTCAGAAAAAAATATTGCGCTATTTTTAAATATAAGCAAACGAACAAGGAAACGTTTAATATGACAGATCTTAAAATGTGACTATCTTTCATTCATCATATAAAATATATATAAATATAAGTAAAAATAAATTTCAAATATCGATTATTGTACAGGAAGAAAATACGACGTGCCGATCGTCTGAGCAACAAATTTTAAAGATGCTCGACTTTTTTCTGCTAAATAAAGACCTTGCAGAGGGCAAATTTTCCATTGTTAACGGCAAAGATGAAGCACAAAAGAAGTGGACAGAATTAACCAAAGAATTAAATTTAATAAAAGGTGCCGTTAAAACCTCTCAACAGTGGCAAGCATTTCATTAATGTAATCTTTTAAGAAAGGTCTTCGTGTTTAAGGTGATGACTTAAGGGATCATTCTGGTTTAGGCGGTCAAAAAAAGACTATTTTCATTAATTTTTTTAGGAAGGAATTGTTATAAATATTTATAAAAAGTGTATTGAGGTTAACTAATACACTCTTAAAGTACATAGACAATTTTTTTTTCACTCTTCTAATTCTTCAAAATGGCAGGTGACTGTAACTCCGTGAAAAAAAGTAGTTCGCTGGCGGCGGTGATATCTCGATAATGGCTTATCTAAAATGAAAAAATCAAAATTGTTTACATTCAGTATGCGTGTAGCTCTAGCCCGAACTACGGATATTAATTTTTAACAATAAATAAAAAAATGGAGGACATTAAAAAAAAATTAAAAAAAATGCGTTTTTTTCCCACTGTTTTTGGGCCAAAAAAAGAGTAAAAATCATAATTTAAATTCGATCGTAGTTCAGGCGAGAGCTGTTTATGTGTATAATATGTGGTTAAAATTTCATGAAGATCGGTTCCTAACCTTCAATGAACTAAGATAATCCATTGCAAAAGCAAGATTTAGATTTAGAGATGATAGAAGATTGTCATAAATATAGAGGTTAACTATGAGGCCGTCAAATAACTCTAATCAATTAAACACTTTTACATGTTTAATTAGAGAATAACACTTTAGAGTTTCATCGACATAATGTTAATATTGGCAGGTATGCATTTAATTATCATATAAAAAGTGTTTGTACAATTCTTACTCTTGTGTCGCTAATAACCATTGCTGTTGGTGCGACATCAAACAAACAAATAAAAAATAAATAAAATTCTTACTCGATTACTTGTTGCTTGGCGATATAATCTTGGTGTTGGCGGGTATGTATTTACTTATAAGTAACTATTGAAATATTAATATTTCAATCAACTTTATTTGTCAAAACGTGTGTAAAAAAAACTCTCCGTACAATTCTCACTCGAGTACTTCCTTCCTTCCTTTCCTTATGGCTGCCTCCTCCAATGAGGAGATGTGCCAGCACTCGAGTACTTGTCGTTTTGCTTGATGTCACTGACTGTCGATGATGGTTAACGACTATCGTTAGGCCTTAGCGAGGCGTTCGAATGCATCGCTTGCCTTTCGACAATTTTCGGAACTTAACGATTCGACGTAACGACAAATATCGATACCTACCGCGTACAGAATAACCACTAGCGACAATCGTCGGTAGAATACGTTAACGACAGCGATAATCGTCGCTAACGAGTTACAGAATCGCGCCACATGTCTATCTCACTCTACAGTCGGCTGTGGGAGAGAGAAATAAGAACAGGTCGCTTGATCGCAACGCCTCTTGTGGTCATGAAGCGAAATGAAAAATGCTTCAAAAAGAAGACTACCCCCTCCAAGGGAGTTGCAAGACCTGTATGTACGACCGTGGTCTTCAGTGTAGTTCAGTGTTATAAAAAATGGCGGAATCTTCGGGCTGCGCAGAAGTGGTCGAAAATGTGTCCATGAACTGAACATACCTGGTATACTTCTACCATGAGTGTACATACAACGAGGCTATACCACGGACTATACACACTTCGTCTGATGCCGAATTCAAAATTTATTTCAAACATGAACTATGACGTGAAGTAGGGTTGCCATCATCTTTTTGCTATGTCGCTGCTACGGAAAGTTGAACGTTGATCAACTTTCCAAAATCGCAGTCCAAGCATTGGAATTTGCTTAGTAATGAAGTCATGTTTTAAGAAAAATTATGTATTACTATTTTCAATGTAGTATACTTGACTCTATATACGTAATTAATGTAAATAACTTATTTCTTAATGCTTTCATACGACTAGCTAACATAAAAAGGCAGAAAATATATTTTCACAGCTAAGATTCCGCTGCTCGCTTCTCGCTTCCCGCTGCTTTCGGTCTGAATGAGCCCTAAAGCACGGGAATGCCGTGTCTCCAATAAGTGGTCTGTGGCCGTGCGTGCTCCTTTACTCTAGTCTCCATGCTAGTCACATTCGTCCGACGCAAAGCCGTTTATACGTAAGTCCACTAGAGTGCATGTGTTATGCTACGTTGTTGACAGCTAACCTTCAAATTATTGAAGCATTGAAAAGTAAGGAAGGAATAATTGAAAGGTACGTAGAAATTAATTGAAGAATTTAATTAAAATTTTATTATGTATATTCGGTTGTAAAAATTTCTGAATGTACTTTTATGTTCTGTCAATTTCCCATTGCTTCTTATTAGTAAGTCGCATAAGTGGCATGAAATTATAATACAAAAATTGTTAATTTTTTAGATGTATGCTTGGGATTTAGAAGAAAACAATAATATTCTTCTTGCACTAACTTTACTTTTATGGCTGCGAACGAGAAGTCGTAGATGGGGAGTTCGACCCATAAATAGGTTGAGAAAGCAGCAAGGCGAATATTGGAATTTATTTCTTGAAATGAAGGAACATGACAAACAACAGTTCTTCCCATATACACGTATGGATGCACAGATGTTTGATCAATTGTTATCTATGGTAAAAGTACGACTCAGAAATTGTCATTAATATAATACCTTACTATAAGATCACACAACATTTAAAATAAAGTCACATGAGCAAAACTGTTTGAATTCTTAACCATAAAAAGTGCGAAGTTTAGATGAGAAACTACTGAGAGAACGCGTGCGCGTAGACGTAAAATTAGAAAATGGGCCAAACGCTGCGCTCGAACGCACGTCTGACCGTGCGTTCAATGCCAGCTTGACTTGTCGCATTACATTACATGTGTTCCAACCTTTGCGTCCGCGCACGCGTTCGCGTTCGAACGCGCGTTTGACGAGTGTGACTGGGCCTTTAATGACTATCGTTAGGCCTTAGCGAGGCGTTCGAATGCATCGCTTGCTTTTCGACAATTTTCGGAACTTAGCGATTCGATGTAACGACAAATATCAATACCTACCGCGTACAGAATAACCACTAGCGACAATCGTCGGTAGAATACGTTACCGACAGCGATAATCGTCGCTAACGAGTTACAGAATCCCGCCAATGGAGTCGCTCGATCACAGCGACGCTTGTGACTAAAATTTAAAATGTTTCGTGCTTCAAAACCACGTCTACCCCCACCGCTGAAAATTGGGCGAGTTGCAACAGAGATGAGTGGGGAGATGCACAACGTTCCGGTTTTAGGCGATACCAAAAGCATGGCGCTAAATCGTAGCGGCGAGCTCGGGAGTAGGATTTCATGATCATCGCCTCTGTCGATGTTACAGATTTCGCGTAGCCGCGCGGGCCATGATCATCGTTCCAGCCGATATTGCAGTCAGCGAAAATGAATGGATTGCTCGGTGGTGGGGAAAAAGTTGCCGCCCCTCACAAACCGTTCTTGAGAAACACGCGGTGCAGCAAGGTCTTCCGTCCAACCGAACGCTGCTGGTTAGGGGTTCGATCCCCCATGAAGAACTCTTTTTTCATTTTTTTTTTTTTTTCATTTTACTACAAACATTGTTCAAGGTTCTTCTCTTTTAAGGACGTTGTTCGGTGACAATCTCACCAAAAAGTTATACCGTACCGCTAGCATGAATGCCATTGCGCGTAGTACGACGAACAGTACAAACTTTTGTTTCGGATTGGTCTACGCACACGCACAAATGGTGTGCACCGACAAGCACACACTAATACGGTAAACGAGCTGGCAACATCGGACTGCCCCATTACGCTCAGCGGCTAAACAGACATAGGCATATCTACAAGTAACGCACTGTCCCCTCCAACGACCCAGCTACGCTGTTGCCACGTCGCGAGCGTTCCCCCAACCACACACCTCATACTAAAAGTTGCCGCCCCGCACAAACCGTTCTTGAAAAACACGCGGGGCAACAAGGTTTTCCGTCCAACCGAACGCTGCTGGTTACGGGTTCGATCCCCCATAAAGAACTCTTTTTTCATTTTTTTTTTCATTTTACTACAAAAATTGTTCAAGGTTCCTCTCTTTTAACCTTTTTAGGTTGCCCAAACTTTTTTTTAAGTTTATATATATTTTTTTTTTAATTTTATCTATTACAGAATCTACTAATATTTTAAACGCCCGCTCGTGCCGCGCGACCGGCGACTTGAGCGATTGCGGGTCCTCTCTCCCTGAGGGGTCTACTATTGCTGTTACTGCTGCCGCTGGTTCTTATAATCTTGTAAATACTTTTTTATTTGCAATCTTCAGTTCCAGCCCCCCAGTGTAAACTCAATAAGATTTACTATGAGAAAATAATTAGCTCACTTCATTACCTGGAATCAATAATCTTGAGAAGCAAATATGGAAATGAGCATTATCTCTGTCTGTAATTGTTCGTCCACGTGGAGAAGGGTGTCTTATATGTAAAGTAAGCGAAACGACAATAGTAAGCAGTTGAATAAACGATGAAATTATAGAAATACAACTTCCGAAATAAGTAAAACAAATACATGTTTCTGGCGTCTGGCTAGTGCACCCGGTTACGAATCTGGAGGTCTGTGGTTCGAGACCCCCCTTATGGAGAGCATTTTCTTTTTACAAAAAAAAATGTACTTTTGCAAATGGGATTAACGGATTAAAGAATACATCCAATTAATTTATTTATCTTAGTACAATACAGGCATAAACAACGACAACCTGCGGGCTTCCACATCACCCAAGAGGTGCCGCAGTCGATGCGTTCCCATTATTTAACGTAGCGGGTCCCCAGTAGGCCTATACTACGATCGGCCTATACTATTTTTCAAGGTTCCTCTCTTTCAAACTGTCTCGGTTGCCCAAACTTTATTTAAGCTTATATAAAATGTTTAAAAAAAAAGGTTGTCATCGGGATCGAAAATCATTTTCTATTAACTCACAATATTCTCTCTCTGCTGCCTGTACGACTGTGAACGACCTGACGCTGCAGGCCCCAATGTGTATTGCTAGTCGCGCGACAGTTAGCAACATTGTTGCAGACGCCCGCTCAGATTCGATCCGTCAGATTCCTAGACTGTTGTGTTGGAGTCGCCAGTACGTGATCTCAATAGACCGATATACTATTCTTCCCAATTGTCCTTTTCTCAATTTCTCTTACTTTTAGATATTTACACGCGTCATGTTTGTGTGAAATGTAATGTAAAATAATTGTCGTAATTATCTTCAATGAAGAAACTTTATATTTGAGTGCAGAACTCCTATTGCCATTCGTTTATACTTTAATTACTTAAATAGATCGTTTGTGTAATGTTGATATCGCCGATCGTAGTATAGGCCTAGTGGGGACCCGCTACGTTAAATAATGGGAACGCATCGACTGCGGCACCTCGTGGGTGATGTGGAACCCCGCAGGTTGTCGTTGTTTATGCCTTTATTGTAATAAGATAAATAAATTAATTGGATATATTCTTTAATCTGTTAATCCAATTAGCAAAAGCACATTTTTTTTTTTTGTAAAAAAATGCTCTCCATAGAGGGGGTTCGAACCATAGATCTCCCGATTCGTAACCGGGTGCATTAGCCAGACGCCAAAAACACGTGTATGTTTTACTTGTTTCGGAAGTTGTATTCCTATAATTTCATCGTTTATTCAACTGCTTACTATTGTCGTTTCGCTTACTTTACATACAAGACACCCTTCTCCACGTGGACGAACAATTACAGACAGAGATAATGCTCATTTCCATATTTGCTTCTCAAGATTATTGATTCCAGGTAATGAAGTGAGCTAAGTATTTTCTCATAGTAAATCTTATTGAGTTTACACTGGGCGCTGGAACTGAAGATTGCAAATAAAAAAGTATTTATAAGATTATAAGAACCAGCGACAGCAGTAACAGTAATAGTAGACCCTTCAGCGAGAGAGGACCCGCAATCGCTCAAATCGCCGGTCGCGCGGCACGAGCGGGCGTTTAAAATATTAGTCGATTCTGTTATAGATAGAATTTAAAAATATATATATATAAACTTAAAAAAAGTTTGGGCAACCTAGAAAGGTTAAAAGAGAGGAACCTTGAACAATTTTTGTAGTAAAATGAAAAAAAAAAGATGAAAAAAGAGTTCTTCATGGGGGATCGAACCCCTAACCAGCAGCATTCGGTTGGACGGAAGACCTTGCTGCCCCGCGTGTTTCTCAAGAACGGTTTGTGAGGGGCGGCAACTTTCTCCCCACCACCGAGCAATCCATTCATTTTCGCTGACTGCAATATCGGCTGGAACGATGATCATGGCCCGCGCGGCTACGCGAAATCTGTGACATCGACAGAGGCGATGATCACGAAATCCTACTCCCGGACTCGCCGCTACGATTTAGCGCCATGCTTTTGGTATCGCCTAAAACCGGAGCGTTGTGCATCTCCCCACTCATCTCTGGTTGCAAGACCTGTATGTACGACCGTGCTGAAGACTCTATGTCGCGGTGTCCATGGAAACGAGACGCTAAGACTGGGAGCCTCATTGGCTAGACAATTTACCCGGCAACAATGGCGGAATCATCGAGCAGCAGCTTATTGGTCCTCTACGACGGAGATGCGTCAGAACATACCTGGTATACTTCTACCATGTGTACACTGGGCCACAGGAATGGTGTCAACGGTGGACGCCGTGCGGTGAGGTAAGAGAGGAGATTTGGGCGGCGCCTGCTCGCGTATCTGGGCCTGTGCGTGCGACGCAGAGAGCACTACGGTGCGAGCGAGACGCCAGAGCGACGCTCGGTGCGTCCTTGTTGTACAGCACTAGTGTAAGCGAGACGCCAACAAGGCCCCTCATTCGCAATAGGGAGCTTGGTGGGGGACCGCTCGTGTTCGGGGGCACGCTTTCTCTCTCTCTCTCTCAGACTAACGCTCTATGACGAGGACAGCTAGTACCCCCGAGAAGGATCTATGGGACTTTCGGTAGTGGGAATGAGATAGATTTTTCGATTATCCGTCCTCGTCAAACAGCGTTAGTGAGACAAAGAGAGATATATGCGACGTGGTGGCTAGAAACAAGTGTCCAGCGTCTAACCCATAGCTACCGTGCGCCCTTTTCGCGCAGCATGAGTGGTGGCGAGACAGCCATAGGTCCCAGAGTTGGCACGCTAGCACCCCCGACCTATCGCCGTCTCTCCCCCACTCATGCTGCGCGAATAGGGCGCACGGTAGCTATGGGTTAGAAGCTGGACACTTGTTCCTAGCCACCACGTCGCATATATCTCTCCTTGTCTCACTAACGCTGTTTGACGAGGACGGATAATCGAAAAATGTATCTCATTCCCACTACCGAAAGTCCCATAGATCCTTCTCGGGGGTACTAGCTGTCCTCGTCATAGAGCGTTAATCTGAGAGAGAGGGAGAAAGCGTGCCCCCGAACACGAGCGGTCCCCCACCAAGCTCCCTATTGCGAATGAGGGGCCTTGTTGGCGTCTCGCTTACACTAGTGCTGTGCAACAAGGACGCACCGAGCGTCGCTCTGGCGTCTCGCTCGCACCGTACTGCTCTCTGCGTCGCACGCACAGGCCCAGATACGCGAGCAGGCGCCGCCCAAATCTCCTCTCTTACCTCACCGCACGGCGTCCACCGTTGACACCATTCCTGTGGCCCAGTATACATGTAGTATCCTTTGTAGTCTCCTTTGTTACAATTTAACATCACGACCAATCACAATATGCCTATGCGTATGTACGTTAGAAAGAGGTACCACTCTATTCTAAAGTTTCAAGCTGCTTGCTGCTCGCTTCTCGCTTCCCGCTGCTTTCGGTCTGACTGAGCCCTTAGACTGTTAGCACGAGCAACAGCGCCACCTTATCGGTAGGTTATATCACTAACACGATATATATAGGTATACAGGGATATACAGGGTGTCCCAAAATTACCTGACCAACGGGGTATGGCGGTGTTCGGGAGGCACCACTGATCACGAAAATGACCTTCCTTTTGTCCGGAAAGTTATAGTTTTTAAATGGGAGCAGGTCAAAGTTGACCAATCAAAGCGAGGCGTCAAGAGAAACGTAGGCACCTACGAACTCTGAGTTTTCTTCCCTCGCTTTTGTTTCTTGGCAGCTTGTTTCTTGTTTCCAATAGGCATGTCCTCGGCTGACGTCATTCTGCCCGAAGCCACTGAGAAACAAAAGCGAGGGAAGGAAACTCAGAGTTCGCAGGTGCCTACGTTTCTCTTGACGCCTTCCTCTGATTGGTCAACTTTGACCTGCTCCCATTTAAAAACTATGACCTTCCGGACAAAAGGAAGGTCATTTTCGTGATCAGGGGTGCCTCCCGACCACCGCCATACCCCGTTGGTCAGGTAATTTTGGGACACCCTGTATATAGGTATACACGTATATATAGATATTGTGACAGGAAAATAATTTTATCTTTCCCCTCGACGTCACCGCTCGCCTAAAACTCCTCGAGCGCTCGTAGGAACAAACTTACGAGTAAGGTATAATTGTCGAAATAGGATTTACGTCATTTCTGTTATTTATGGTAGCGTAAGGTATTTGTATTACCTGCAATTTAGTTTATTATATGTTAATAATAACCGTTGAACTAGCGGGTCTATTGCTTACTCGTATAAGGTATCGCGCGAGAGCGACAAAGAGACAACCTAGAGTTGACCTGGTAGTTTGACAAAGACACTGGAGGGCTGAACGTGCATGCGCTGGAATATTGATTTGCCAGTCCGAGCGTCGGCAACGGACCACGTGGTCAAGCAACAAGTGAGCCGGTAAAATAGGCACCGCCTAATGCTTACGACACTTCTATTTCGTCAATTGAATAGCGAGGAAGTCAGCCCTCGAGGAGTCTCGCCTTCGTAATTTGTCTGTCTCACTTATATTGAAATTTGTGTGAATTTGGAAATATTGAAATTGACATATTGTGAACCTGAATAATTGGATTATTGGATTGAACAAATTGGAAATATTGGATATATTGAAATACCGAAATATTGAATTGACTGGAAATAATATTGAAGGATTGAATATTATAATCGACGATTGTCGACACTTGCAAGTAAGTCCAATTAATAAATCTATATTCTCTTTTCGAATACTGTGTCTTTGGCTTTGCAATTTATTTTCCTTGGGTCGTCCAATTACCCACCTTGCGATCGTCTCATGGCTCAGCTAGCCGATAATTATTTTGAAGAAAGTTTGTTAGTTCTCAAAACTAACTGGCGCTCAACATATTAAAATTTATTACTCTAGAGCCCTGGCAGCCAATGACCCAGGCCGCGCCAGGTGGATATATTTTCAGGTTGTCTAGTGTACGGGAAATATATCGTTCTCAATATACACGTGTATTTATACTCACCGTTCTATACGCATCGCCCTGAAAGTTTTATAAGGTATTTTTAAAAGTACCTGCAATTATGAAAAACAAGTATGACCCTCGTAAAACATCCTAAAACGTTAATATGTGGTGCAAAAGAAAATATGCACAATTAATATGGTCAAACGATTGGTCTCATTTTACCATAATTGCAAGTACCTGAAATAAAATAAATACATAATTATGTATGGTATAAAAAGTTATTTATTGAATAAAAATAAGATCTGTTACTACAGTCGCACTTGTAGTAACATTTACATTAAAATCATTAGCAGACGCAATGATGATACTACATTTTTCCTTACTATTATCTTCGCAGTAAGAGGTATATAGACTTTCAAGGAAAAATATAGTTTACACAAATGATAATTTTTATTTAAAAGCTATGAATCGATATGCCTCAGCATGGGGTTGCACATTGCTTCTACCCAGACCTTCGATAACTCCAAGTCTTTTGGGAAGCAATGTGATCCCATTTGTAGGCACAACGATGTACAACCAGGAACACATTTAAAAGAGGAAATGTCTTTCTTCAAAGGAGACATTATGAAGTTCTAAGATATAAAAGTAGAAGAAAAATAAGAGAAAACAAAACAGAATAGACAATAGAATATAAAAATAAAAAATATGAAATAAGGTTAGCCTGGAAAGATGAGTCGCGTAGCCTTCGTCTAGTGTCGTAATTGTTGCAAATCGTCGTCCAAAAAAGTTCCACTACGTAAATAGTCTGAATGTTGAACACAATCACGCTCAAAGACAAAACTGCACTGTAATTGCACTGAACACACTTCAAATTTCACCAGCGTAAATTCGTAGATTTTCACAGAGACTTGTTTATACAACAAACTTATTTTCTCCAAGATGGCTTCTGCGCATTGCTGCGCATGCGCACGCTAGCGCTGCGCCATCTTATCGGTAGGTTATATCACTAATCTATGTTTCACTATAGCCCATTTGGAGTGTCACCCCCCTGCACCTCCGTGAACTTGGCCGGCACACTTTGACTTTCTGAACTTTTTCTTTTGCAGATCGTTTGTAGGTCGTTTGTAGGTATTTGTTGGATTAATTAAAATATTTGTTGGTTAACGGTTTATTTAAAAAATCAAAAATAAAAAAGTACGTGAAGTTGACCGTAATTTTTTTATTTTTTCATCTATCTTTGTTTTTAACGTGGCCGATCGACGCGGAATCGTTTGTAGGTCACAAATAATCCAATTAGTATATTTGTTGGATCGTTATTTCAATAAAATAAGCAAAAACCGTATTCGGTGTAATGTACGCAGGACGGTCATACGACCACGGGAAGTTGGCCGTAATTTTTTTATTTTTTCATCTATCTTTGTTTTTAACGAGGCCAATCGATGCGGAATCGTTTGTAGGTCACAAATAATCCATTTAGTATATTTGTTGGATCGTTATTTCAATAAAATAAGCAAAAAACGTATTCGGTGCAATGTACGCAGGACGGTCATACGACCACGGGAATTGGCCGTAATTTTTTTATTTTTTCATCTATCTTTGTTTTTAACGTGGCCAATCGATGCGGAATCGTTTGTAGGTACCGAATAAACTAATTAAAACATTTGTTAGATGACGATTTCGCTTAAAATAGCGAAAAACCATCTACCGTCTCGCTGGCCGGGAGTGGGGGTAACGCATGGAATATGCGATGTGAAGATAGCCGGAAATATAATTAAGAGGTCAAAAGTGCAAGCTAATGTTTTTTTAAAAAGAAAAACTAATACCTTAGGGTGTGACAGCATTGGAATTCTTAGCTAATCTAACCTAACTTAACCTAACAAATGTTTTTATTAGTTTATTCGGGACTAACAAACAATTCCACATCGATTGGCCACGTGAAAAACAAAGACAGATGAAGAAATAAAAAAATTACGACCAACTTCCCGTGGTCATATGACCGTCCTGCGTACATTGCACCGAATACGGTTTTTGCTTATTTTATTGAAATAACGATCCAACAAATATACTAATTGGATTATTTATGACCTACAAACGATTCCGCATCGATTAGCCACGTTAAAAACAAAGATAGATGAAAAAATAAAAAAATTACGGCCAACTTCCCGTGGTCGTATGACCGTCCTGCGTACATTGCACCGAATACGGTTTTTGCTTATTTTATTGAAATAACGATCCAACAAATATACTAATTGGATTATTTGTGACCTACAAACGATTCCGCATCGATTGGCCACGTTAAAAACAAAGATAGATGAAAAAATAAAAAAATTACGGCCAACTTGACGTACTTTTTTATTTTTGATTTTTTTAATAAACCGTTAACCAACAAATGTTTTAATTAACCCAACAAATACCTACAAACGACCTACAAACGATCTGCAAAAGAAAAAGTTCAAAAAGTCAAAGTGTGCCGGCCAAGTTCACGGAGGTCCCCCCTGCGCACGGCTGCAGAGAAACAGCCGAAACTGTGTGTCGTGAAACGGTAGAAAATTATGTTGCGATATTTTGCCACTAGCGTCGCTTTGGTCACCTGTAAACCACGCGAAGTAAGCTGTTAAAGATGTCTTCTTGAAGTGAGCATAGTGAACAACATTGAATAGACCATACCATTGAGTTCCGTTGTGACCATCAGCGCGTGCGGATGTCTATGCTTACCTGTGCTACTTACTATCGCAAAAGTCGCCGCCTTCATCGCTTTGTGGGCAGACTTCCTGCTTCTGAGCTTGTGGTTTAGGGCAAGGTACCATCCTTCCTTTATTTTCCCAATTCCTTTATTTTAAAATACTAAAATAATACATAGGTCCAGAACTCTAGCCTATCGCAACTGCCGCCATTTTTTGGCGGCAACCACGTGTTAACCTCAAGTCCCGCTTGCTGCTTTAACAATAACATATCACGCTTTCTTACGCCTTCTTATTGCTGTTTATTTGCCACTTTATATATTTCTAATTTCTTTTTCACTCTTTTTCTCGTCCTTGACTCTTCCTATCGACGTGAGCGGCATAGGACAGTCCGGCCGCCCACGGCCGGACATGTCTCTTGTCGACATGGAGCTGGAGCTAGACCCGGGTCCGCTGCCTTCTCCAGGAACAGCGGTCTCTGAAACCGATAATGATATCTCTCAGGCTCTATCTTCTTTGCAGAGTGAAGCTTTCCCGGCTGACTTTACAAACCCTCTAAATTCTCTACCTAGAAGTGACTTCCAGACAGTAGCTCGCAAGGGTAAGTCAAAACATAACCCTCTCAAGCGTAATAGTGAGGCTGTTCTTGATGAGGATGAATCTCTGAAGAATCCTAAAACAAAAGTAGTCCCAGTCGTTGTAGCCAGTCAGCCAACTCAAATTAATGTGAGTGCAAAAAACGCTGGTAATCCTCATGCAGCACCTACTGCCACAAACAGTCAATCCGTTCATCTGCCTGCTGAACATCCTATCAGTCAAGCTCTGAAAAACAGGTATAGTAAAGATCACTATGGCCCTTATGTCTTGACCGTCCAGCCTCATAACCCCAGCTCGTCAACCAACTTGCATCCTTTGACTGTGGGTCGCAATATCCACAGCTTGGTGGGTGACAAGTTGCAAGAAACAACTAGAACAGGGAAGAACCGCTTTAAAGTTAGAGTTAGCACTGCTAATGCAGCGAACAAATTGGTTTCAAATTCTAACCTTCAAAAATTTAACTTGATTGCTTTCATCCCATCTAACCAGATAATGAAACAGGGCATTATCCGCAATATCCCGACTGATCTTTCAACTGATGATATTGTTGCAGGTTCCTCAGCATCTGCAAAAATAGTTGCAGCAAAACGCTTTGATAGAAAAACCATGGTTGATGGTACATCCAACTACATTCCTACTCGCACTCTGCAGTGGGCTGACACTTTAATACTCCCCTCCACTTCTTAATTGCCAGACTCGCGGGTATGCTGTTGTGCCAACTGTAGAAAATAAGTGAGGTATTTTTTGGTATATTTATGTATAGGTTGGCTGCACTACATCTGCCGCCATTTTAATGGGTCCGGTCATTGTTAAAACGTGCTACCACGTGCTGGGATGTATATCCATATTTGGCTAAACATTTATTAACTTGTTGGTGAGAAAGTGCAGTTAAATAAACAATATTATTTTATCATATCTGTATCTATATTTCATTATATCTTCATTTCCGCAGTCTGGTGCTACTCTGGTTTCTACCTTTAGTAATGACGAAATATTCGAAGTGTGTTGTTGAACACTGCGGACATCGTCAGCAGCGGAACAAGACGTGCATGCGATATATGTTGGTTAAAGTGTGAAGATCACGGCGCAACAATAGCAATGGACCTTTACTCTATTCTTATTCATGTATTTATCAAATAGCAATGCAAAACTTTGAATTGCAAACTGAAGGAGACTGAGGTTTTAGCACATGCAAAAGTTCGATAACACTATACTATATACTATTATACATTCTACATACTACAATAAAAGCTTTAATCCAAGTAACACAGTGTTAGCTCACGTTCTTACTACCACTTACTACCATTAGTATTACTGAATATTGCATGGTATTACAGTAGTGAGTTATTTCAAATTTTCCCGCGTGACCTGTAAAAGCACAAATACCAACATCGTAGCACAAAATACTTCACCCGCTCTCTAAACATTTTACCAAGTTGGCAATATAATCATACCCCTGAGCGCTCGACCAATCAGCGCGCGGGCAAATAAGCGGAGCTACGAAAGCATTGAGTTTCAGCCCACTGGCACTCTGCTCATCACATTCGAGGGCCAATCTCTGCCCACTCACCTTTACTGGTTTAGTGTGCGATATGAGGTCAGCCCCTTTGTTCCTTCCATTAGAATGTGCACCAATTGTCATCGATTCGGTCACACCTCACAGGTTTGTCGCAGTCCCACACGTTGCATTCGATGCGGCCAAGCATCACACCAGGACGCGGCCCAATGCCCAAAAGCTGAGGGCTCTTCTTCATGCTTAAATTGTGGTGGTGATCACCTACCCACAGACCTAGCTTGTCCTGAAAGATCTATCCAAAAGAAAATTCTCATATTATCAGCTGACAGGAACATTCCAATTAAAGAGGCCGCGACCCTCATAAAACATGGTGGCTCCTCCTCCCCAGTGCCGCTCAACTCTGCACATCCTCCTCGATTTGATTTTTCTGAATATCCCAGTCTTGGGGATATACCTTTAACGAACGAGGCAACAGCGACTTACCACTCTCACTCTGCTACAAGGGCTCCAACCCCTTCCTATGCGTCAGCGTCCACGCTTCCTCTCAAGTCTTCAACACGTCGCTCCTCACTGCCTAATCCAGCTATTAGGGCTTCCACTCCCAAACTAATTCGTGCATCGACCTCGGCCGAACTCCCGCACACGCAAGAACCTCGCATCCCATCTCGTAATGGTGTCGCCCTACGTTCCTGCACTCCTAGTCCTCTTCCGATCACCTCCAACGTTAACCCTGAATACATTGAAAACGCCATCTCCACTCTCGAATCTCTTCTCAGCTCAGCTACTCTCATCCTAGAACAATTTGCTCCTCAACTCCAACGCCTTGAAAAGTTGGACAACTTACTTGATAAACTCTCTAACATTGATTTCAGCAGTCTCACCTGCGTTCAACCGTGAAGCCCCAACATCCAATATCCTCCAATCCTCTACGACATTTCCATTTCCATTTCCTCTTTTCCACTCGCTCCTCTGCAATCCATTCTTACCATATCCTGCATGATAATCAAAGACTCCCTGAATATTCTACACTGGAACTGCCGTAGTCTTAGGAATAAAGTAGGGGATCTTTTCAACATCTCCTCAAACTATGACGTAATCATTCTTCTAGAAACCTGGCTTTCTCCAGGCAAATCCTTTTCCCTAAAAAATTTCAACATCATTAGAAAAGACAGGCCCTCCAACAAGGATGGTGGCATAGTCATTTGTATCGGAAAACACTTAGCCTTTAAAAGAATCAATAATGTATTTTACAAACCGCATCACTTTGAGTCACTAGCTATTTCCATC
This sequence comes from Cephus spinipes, assembly GCA_963971525.1. NCBI lineage: Eukaryota > Metazoa > Arthropoda > Insecta > Hymenoptera > Cephidae > Cephus > Cephus spinipes. The sequence goes on from OZ020573.1 coordinate 18,778,872, forward strand.
TCTCTCTCCTCTAATCCCTTGACCATAGTCGCAGCCTATAGAATCCCCGGATCCTCATTTGGCTCCCACGCAAATGATTGGATGTACTTCTTTAATTCTCTTCCCAACCAAAATGTCTTCATAGGTGGCGACCTCAATTGCCACCACGAAGCCTGGGGCTCTCCCCACGCTTGCTCAACGGGCAACCTCCTTCACTCACACTTACTAAATGGCAATTTGGTTCTCTTAAATGATGGGTCACCAACTTTCCTCAACAGACCAGATCAACGATCCTCTTGTTTAGACTTAACTCTAGTTTCTGAAAACATCGCTCCCCTGTCCACATGGAAAGTTCTAAAAGATTCCCTGGGTAGTGATCACCTCCCCATCTCAACTTCACTCAATGTCCACATCCCAAATCACAACTTCTTTAACCACAAATTCAGACTCAAGAACATAGACTGGCCAACATTTACTACCAACCTTCGCGACTCTCAAATTTTCTCACCGTTTGGTCCCATATTTCTGGCTCCACCTATAGCTGCACCTCCTTCTTCTTCTAGCCCTTGTTTTCCACAGGACGCTTTAAGCAGATATGACACCATCGTTGACACCATCACCAACTCGGTTATTGAGGCTTGTCCCAACGCTATCCCTGACTCCAACTCTTCAACAAACCCAACGAGAAAAAAAGGCAATTCTCCTTGGTGGAATGCCAGCTGCGATACGGCTGTCCGTTTTAGGAAACAAGCCCTCCGTCACCTCCGCCGTTCATATAACCACGCGAACTTCTTAGCCTATAAAAAAGCAGACGCTTCAGCAAAACGTACCTTCGCGCTAGCTATGAAAGAATCCTGGAGATACTTCTGCGAATCGATATCACCCACCTCCTCCATCTCCTCGGTCTGGAATCAAGTCAAAAGATATCGTCATAGGCAGCTCAATCCAGATCCACCTTGCTCATCGGACATCGAGGTCGTGAACAAGCTTCAAGAGTTAGCAGAGTCCATCTGCCCAAACTCAGTGCTTCATAACTGCTTCCCACCTGCACACCTCTTTAAAAAATCCCTCTTTCTTGAAGAACCCTTCACGATGACAGAACTTGAGCTTGTCATTGAAAGACTTAAGCGCAAGTCATCCCCGGATCTTGACAGGATTAGCAATGACATCATTTACAGGTTACCTCACAATGTTCGCCTTGCTCTTCTAGCTGTCTTCAACGACTTCCTTAGAGTATCCATATTCCCTGAAAGATGGAACCAATTTCTTCTGTTCTTCATCCCCAAATCAACCCCAGGCAAATTTCGCCCTATAGCCTTAGCTTCATGCTTACTCAAATTGTTTGAACGTTTTCTCCTTGCCAGACTGTCGTGGTGGGTAGAACACCACTCTCTTCTCCCACCTTCACAATTCGGTTTTCGCAAAGCCAGATCCACCACCGATAATTTGGTCTTACTATCATCTGAAATCTATAATGGTTTCGCTGAGGATGAATTCAAAGTCGCAGTCTTCGTTGACATCATGGGGGCGTTCGACGAAGTCATCCCTTCTATCCTAATCCAGGATTTGTGCTCTTTAGGCATTCCAGAATCTATTTGCAGGTTTATCTACCATATTATAGCTGAAAGGAACATATTTTTCAAAATTAACGGAAGTCTATGCGGCCCAAGAACATCCCATAAAGGCTTACCCCAAGGCCTTACTCTCAGCCCTATTCTCTTCTCTGTATATATAAGAGAACTTAACAATCACCTTCACCCACAATGCACTGCTACGCAGTTTGCGGACGATGTCCTAATTCTGTCGAGATCCAAAAACTTAGTTGATTGCATCAACAACGTCCAATCCAGCGTCAACTCCATCTGTGCTTATCTGAGAAACAAGGGTTTGTTTATATCTCCCGCTAAAACTAAACTAGTCGTCTTTTCTAAAAGGAGAAAGGACTTCTCTGACTATTCTATTAGGATTGGTTCTGACCGTGTTTACGCTTCCAATGAGGCTAGGTACTTGGGCATGACCTTTGACAGAAAGCTGAACTGGAACTCCCACCTCAAATCTGTCACCAACAAATGCAATAGGTTGCTTAACATCTTCAAAGCCCTCAGAACCACATGGTGGGGCGCGCATCCTTCAACTCTTCTTATCCTATACAAATCCTTAATTAGAAGTGCAATAGAATATGGCTGTCAAGCTCTACTACCTTCTGATAATAGTGTCTTCACGAAGTTAAACAGAATCCAATATAGTGCCCTCCGGCTGGCACTAGGTCTTAGGATGTCCACCCCCATCCGCGTTCTGCTTGCTGAAACCAAAGAACCACCCTTACTTACTCGTTTCAAACAGCTTACAAAAAAGTACATATTAAAATGTCTATCTCACTCTAACCACCCAGTCATTCCGCTACTTTCAAACATACTACACCTACCGTACAACTGCAGAACCTTCAAGATCAAGCAAAACTACATTCTCTATAAAGCCTTCTCTGCTGCCCGAAATCACACCGGCATAATCTATAACTCCCCTAGCCCTCTTCCCTACCACTTTGACTATGCGATTCAGCTCTTCTCTCCAGAAATCAGTTTACTGGAAGGTCTGTCCATTCAGAACTCCAAAGACCCGCCAATTGAATTCGACAGTTGTTTCAATCAAGCCCTTCATTCATCCCACTGCTTCTTCACTGATGGTTCAAAAACCCCAAACAGCCCTCATACTGGCCTCAGTGTCTTCTGCCCTTCTTTAGACATATACTTCCAGGGCAAAATTGATTGCCATGCCTCAATCTTTTCCGCAGAAGCCTTTGCAATTCTCCACGCGGTGTACTTCATCCTAGACAGAAAGCTACCTTCGTCAGCCATCTTCTCGGACTCTCAGAGTGTCTTAAATGCTCTCCAATCGTTTAGGCTTGAACAGTCTCACTCGTATATCATCTACCTCATCAAGGAAAAACTCAGACAAGCATCTCTAAATAATCAATTTGTTCGCATCTTTTGGATACCGGGCCATTCAAACCTCCAGGGGAATGAGACGGCAGACCTCCTTGCCAAACAAGCCATCACTGTTGGCACTTTCTTGAATCACAGTCTTCCATACACTGATCTTCTCTCTACGGTCTCCACTTGGGCATCAAAATCCTGCTTGGCATTCTACTCCAATCACCAAGACGGAAAGGGCCTCTTCTATTTCGATCATTGTTATTCTATATCTAAATCACCCTGGTTCTTTAACGTAAAACTTAACCGCTCTATTATAACTACCTTCAACAGAATCAGATCGAATCATCACTCTCTGGCCGAAAGTCTTTTCCGGAAAAACATCATAGGCTCCGACCTGTGCCCGTGCGGGGACGGCTCCGAAACGGTTGACCATGTTCTATGGCGCTGTTGCCGTTTTTCGCACCTTAGGCCTGGTCTCCTCCTCTCCATTCGCAAAGCTAAGCTCCCAATTACTTATTCGATTGCTTCTTACCTTAAATCAATGCATCCCAAGATACTAAAAATCTTACACCGCTTCTTCACTGACGCCAACTTATCCATTTAAATTAACCTACCCTTGCTCAAAGTCACTACAAAACTGTGATAATTATACAACTTTCTTTCTAATGCTTGCTCTAAGCTGTCGCCTATACTTGCTTGCTTGCTTGCTCTAACAATATCGCTCCAATCCCATTCCCAACTACTCCCTTCTCCACTGGCTCCCTTGCCTGAGACTTCCTCCCAAGGGGGGTCTGTGAGCCTCCGGCTCTGGTCGCTTGGAGCGCCTCGGTGACTTGTCACCGTGGCATTCCTCACTGTGTTCTAGATCGCCGTGGGATATCACGTCAGACGCCCTCCCATGGAGCCTAGAGTAGAGGAGGACGAACGTAATGCTATATAAATGGTCTACGAATCATGCTCCACTTGTTTCGACTGAAGCCGATAGAGGCGCGGCGACGTTAGCGACTACGAGAGAGACGGACTGAGAATAAAAAGAGACAGCGATCACTTGAAACTGCAGCGTAAGCAGGGATTTTCTACGATCGAATGTACGTCACTTCACTCTATCACCAAACGGTTACTTCACGTCAGTCTTTAAAGTTTACAGCGACGCTTGTGGTGAAATTTAGAACCCGATCTAAGTCAAGTTTCGTCGACCACAATTTTGTCCCGTTAGCATTAAGCGTTCGTCCTCCTCTACTCTAGGCTCCATGCTCGCAACGATGGCAACACCCTCTGTCTCGTTAGCTGTATAAAGTTAGCCACCCAACATTAATTCAAATGTTTTTTATTAACTTTATCCGATTGGTGGTCGTTTGGTGGTCAATGGTAGTGTAATAAAATCGTTTGGTGGTCAGTCGTTTAATTACAAAAACTAATTCAAAAAATAAGGCCCAAAGTTAGCCCAACAATTTTTTTCTTCTTCAAAATCACTTCAATGAGGGCTTAATCGATGCAGAATCGTTTGGTGGTCAAGAATAATATAAGAAAATCGTTTGGTGGTCAGTCGTTTCGCCAATAAATACAAAAAACCGAAACAGAGATCCCAGTCAAATTGCGCATAATGGCGCATACGCAATTGGGCATTGGTGGTGCTGCTCATGTCCTTGCGGTGGCATAATGAAACCTCAGATTTACTTCATATAGAGCTGATTCAATGTAGAATCGTTTGGTGGTCAGTCACGAACAGTGTGATAAATGAAATTTGTCGCCAGTTAAGCGGAGCAGATTTTGAAGAATGTTACAGTCAGGACAGGCATGTCACTTTTGAATGTTGCTGGAGACGAAAATGTTGGTAACTGTAATTATATCAATGGATAACTTTTAATTGCTAATCTTAACAAAAAATCTGCTCCGCTTAACTGGCGAGAAATTTCATTAATCACACTGTTCGTGACTGACGACCAAACGATTCTACATTGAATCAGCTGTATATGAAGTAAATCTGAGGTTTCATGATGCCACCACAAGGACATGAGCAGCACCACCAATGCCCAATTGCGTATGCGCAATTTCACTGGGATCTCGGTTTCGGTTTTTTGTATTTATTGGCGAAACGACTGACCACCAAACGATTTTCTTATATTAATCTTGACCACCAAACGATTCTGCATCGATTAAGCCCTCATTGAAGTGATTTTGAAGAAGAAAAAATGGTTGGGCTAACTTTGGGCCTTATTTTTTGAATTAGTTTTTGTAATTAAACGACTGACCAATTGCGTGCGTATGCGCAATTGCACTGGGATCCCGGTTTCGGTTTTTTGTATTTATTGGCGAAACGACTGACCACCAAACGATTTTCTTATATTATTCTTGACCGCCAAACGATTCTGCATCGATTAAGCCCTCATTGAAGTGATTTTGAAGAAGAAAAAAATTGTTGGGCTAACTTTGGGCCTTATTTTTTGAATTAGTTTTTGTAATTAAACGACTGACCACCAAACGATTTTATTACACTACCATTGACCACCAAACGACCACCAATCGGATAAAGTTAATAAAAAACATTTTAATTAATGTTGGGTGGCTAATTTTATACAGCTTGTCTCGTTCCACTTAAGGCCGCGGTCGCTGTGAGCAGTCCCTGAAACGTCATCGATGACGTCATCATTGGCGACCGCGATGCGATCAGATGCGATCGCTTCGCCCACATCAAATAGGTGGGTCTTTGCGGTCGTTTAATGTTTTTGAGCGCCATTTTCAATTCAAATTTATGATGGAGACTGAAAAAATAACGCTGTACGATTCCGAGAGGGATATATTACTTGAATTGAATGTTCCTGTACAAGATGCTTTGCGTACAAAAATTCTGAGCTTGATGAACTCTCAGAAACATAATTCCGTTCACGCATTAGCCTTATACACAAGTTTTCTACAACACCAGCCATCTTTGTTATCGTTCACAAGTCCGATAAGTCGTTCCACTTACGTTTTCGACCACGACGTCCGCAACATTCCACAAGCTGGTGGAACACGAAATCATGCGGTCGTGGGCGCGAGCGTTGCGAGCGTTAAGTGGAACGCACCCCTAGTCTCCATGCGCCCTCCTGTAGCACATACATATATATATTACTAAAAACCTGTGGCCGCTTGTAAAGGTTAACTCCCAACTGGTGCCAACATTACCCCCAAAAAACACTTACGTGTAAAAAACTACGCCAAGTACAGGAGTGCTGTGTATTCCTCTAATAAAAAGTATTGATATCAGATTATTGAGGCCAAGTACATAAGTCACTACATGTTTGCCTATTATATGATCTAGCACTGGCCCATCATTTTAATTGTATTTTCAAAGTTTCCTATAACGTTTTCACTACTCTTTAACATTACTACTGTTTCTCGTTGTTTATTATGAATTAATGGTTATTTAATAATTAATAAAACTTTAGCTGATTCCTTATCGAGTACTACTTGGCGGGTCCGTGCAATTCTTGATATAAATTTGCATTCATAATGCCAGTCATTAAACTCAAAACCAATGTCAACTTTCTATATAGAGCTTATTAACGATAACTCGTTAATAATAATCAGGGTAAAATCTTAATAACAAACATATAATTTTAGGATACTATTAGTACGTTCAAAGTAAGTACTTTGGAATTTCTGGCACGGACCCGCCAAGTAGTACTCGATAAGGAATCAGCTAAAGTTTTATTAATTATTAAATAACCATTAATTCATAATCAACTACGAGAAACAGTAGTAATGTAAAAGAGTAGTGAAATTGTTATAGGAAATTTTGAGAATACAATTAAAATGATGGGCCAGTGCTAGATCATATAATAGGCAAACATGTAGTGACTTATGTACTTGGCCTCAATAATCTGATATCACTACTTTTTACTAGAGGAATACACAGCACTCCTGTACTTGGCGTAGTTTTTTACACGTAAGTGTTTTTTGGGGGATATCACAAGTTTTTGTTGTTCAACTGGGCATAGAAGTTTTAAGCATTGAAATCTATATTGTTACAGATATAAAATGTAAATGCATTATGATGTTGCTAATCAGAAAAATATATTGCGGTGTTGAAAATGTTTAATGGCATATAAATTTAATTTGTAAGTACCTTTTTCTAGAAATGCATAAAGACATATACAAATTTTTAAAGAAAATGTAATCTTCAATGCATATAAGCGTCGTTAATGGTGTCCAGCTTGTTGAAGCCGTGTGGTAAACGTAAGAGAGGAGAGTGTGCTGGATTATTTCAGGCCTTGTACCTCAGGCCGCGCGAACATCAAAGAGGATACTATAGTTTGAGCGAAGCACCAAAGCTTGTTGCACACTTTTCTGGACTTCTACGTCCGACACCTAGATACAAGAAACTACGGAGCGGAACACCTGGACACCCTGAACTTCCGCATCCGACACCTAGATACAGAAAACTACGGAGCGGAACACCTGGACACCCTGAACTTCCACATCCGACACCTAGATACAGAAAACTACGAAGCGGAATACCTGGACACCCTGGACTTCCACATCCGACACCTAGATACAGAAAACTACGAAGCGGAATACCTGGACACCCTGAACTACCACATCCGATACCTAGATACAGAAAACTACGAAGCGGAATACCTGGACCCCTGAACTTCCACATCCGACACCTAGATACAGAAAACTACGAAGCGGAATGCCTGGACACCCTAAACTTCCACATCCGACACCTAGATACAGAAAACTACGAAGCGGAATACCTGGACATCCTGGACTTCCACATCCGACACCTAGATACAGAAAACTACGGACCGGAATACCTGGACACCCTGAACTACCACATCCGATACCTAGATACAGAAAACTACGAAGCGGAATACCTGGACCCCTGAACTTCCACATCCGACACCTAGATACAGAAAACTACGAAGCGGAATACCTGGACATCCTGGACTTCCACATCCGACACCTAGATACAGAAAACTACGAAGCGGAATACCTGGACATCCTGGACTTCCACATCCGGCACCTAGATACAGAAAACTACGGAGCGGAACACCTGGACACCCTGAACTTCCACATCCGACACCTAGATACAGAAAACTACGAAGCGGAATACCTGGACCCCTGAACTTCCACATCCGACACCTAGATACAGAAAACTACGAAGCAGAATTCCTGGACACCCTGAACTTCCACATCCGACACCTAGATACAGAAAACTACGAAGCGGAATACCTGGACATCCTGGACTTCCACATCTGACACCTAGATACAGAAAACTACGAAGCGGAATACCTGGACATCCTGGACTTCCACATCCGACACCTAGATACAGAAAACTACGAAGCGGAATACCTGGACACCCTGGACTTCCACATCCGACACCTAGATACAGAAAACTACGAAGCGGAATACCTGGACCCCTGAACTTCCACATCCGACACCTAGATACAGAAAACTACGAAGCGGAATACCTGGACCCCTGAACTTCCACATCCGACACCTAGATACAGAAAACTACGAAGCGGAATGCCTGGATACCCTGAACTTCCACATCCGACACCTAGATACAGAAAACTACGAAGCGGAATACCTGGACATCCTGGACTTCCACATCCGACACCTAGATACAGAAAACTACGGAGCGGAACACCTGGACACCCTGAACTTCCACATCCGACACCTAGATACAGAAAACTACGAAGCTGAATACCTGGACATCCTGGAATTCCACATCCGACACCTAGATACAGAAAACTACGAAGCGGAGTACCTGGACACCCTGGACTTCCACATCCGACACCTAGATACAGAAAACTACGAAGCGGAATACCTGGACACCCTGAACTACCACATCCGATACCTAGATACAGAAAACTACGAAGCGGAATACCTGGACCCCTGAACTTCCACATCCGACACCTAGATACAGAAAACTACGAAGCGGAATACCTGGACCCCTGAACTTCCACATCCGACACCTAGATACAGAAAACTACGAAGCGGAATGCCTGGACACCCTGAACTTCCACATCCGACACCTAGATACAGAAAACTACGAAGCGGAATACCTGGACATCCTGGACTTCCACATCCGACACCTAGATACAGAAAACTACGGAGCGGAACACCTGGACACCCTGAACTTCCACATCCGACACCTAGATACAGAAAACTACGAAGCTGAATACCTGGACATCCTGGAATTCCACATCCGACACCTAGATACAGAAAACTACGAAGCGGAGTACCTGGACACCCTGGACTTCCACATCCGACACCTAGATACAGAAAACTACGAAGCGGAATACCTGGACACCCTGAACTACCACATCCGATACCTAGATACAGAAAACTACGAAGCGGAATACCTGGACCCCTGAACTTCCACATCCGACACCTAGATACAGAAAACTACGAAGCGGAATGCCTGGACACCCTAAACTTCCACATCCGACACCTAGATACAGAAAACTACGAAGCGGAATACCTGGACATCCTGGACTTCCACATCCGACACCTAGATACAGAAAACTACGGACCGGAATACCTGGACACCCTGAACTACCACATCCGATACCTAGATACAGAAAACTACGAAGCGGAATACCTGGACCCCTGAACTTCCACATCCGACACCTAGATACAGAAAACTACGAAGCGGAATACCTGGACATCCTGGACTTCCACATCCGACACCTAGATACAGAAAACTACGAAGCGGAATACCTGGACACCCTGAACTACCACATCCGATACCTAGATACAGAAAACTACGAAGCGGAATACCTGGACCCCTGAACTTCCACATCCGACACCTAGATACAGAAAACTACGAAGCGGAATGCCTGGACACCCTAAACTTCCACATCCGACACCTAGATACAGAAAACTACGAAGCGGAATACCTGGACATCCTGGACTTCCACATCCGACACCTAGATACAGAAAACTACGGACCGGAATACCTGGACACCCTGAACTACCACATCCGATACCTAGATACAGAAAACTACGAAGCGGAATACCTGGACCCCTGAACTTCCACATCCGACACCTAGATACAGAAAACTACGAAGCGGAATACCTGGACATCCTGGACTTCCACATCCGACACCTAGATACAGAAAACTACGAAGCGGAATACCTGGACATCCTGGACTTCCACATCCGGCACCTAGATACAGAAAACTACGGAGCGGAACACCTGGACACCCTGAACTTCCACATCCGACACCTAGATACAGAAAACTACGAAGCGGAATACCTGGACCCCTGAACTTCCACATCCGACACCTAGATACAGAAAACTACGAAGCAGAATTCCTGGACACCCTGAACTTCCACATCCGACACCTAGATACAGAAAACTACGAAGCGGAATACCTGGACATCCTGGACTTCCACATCTGACACCTAGATACAGAAAACTACGAAGCGGAATACCTGGACATCCTGGACTTCCACATCCGACACCTAGATACAGAAAACTACGAAGCGGAATACCTGGACACCCTGGACTTCCACATCCGACACCTAGATACAGAAAACTACGAAGCGGAATACCTGGACCCCTGAACTTCCACATCCGACACCTAGATACAGAAAACTACGAAGCGGAATACCTGGACCCCTGAACTTCCACATCCGACACCTAGATACAGAAAACTACGAAGCGGAATGCCTGGACACCCTGAACTTCCACATCCGACACCTAGATACAGAAAACTACGAAGCGGAATACCTGGACATCCTGGACTTCCACATCCGACACCTAGATACAGAAAACTACGGAGCGGAACACCTGGACACCCTGAACTTCCACATCCGACACCTAGATACAGAAAACTACGAAGCTGAATACCTGGACATCCTGGAATTCCACATCCGACACCTAGATACAGAAAACTACGAAGCGGAGTACCTGGACACCCTGGACTTCCACATCCGACACCTAGATACAGAAAACTACGAAGCGGAATACCTGGACACCCTGAACTACCACATCCGATACCTAGATACAGAAAACTACGAAGCGGAATACCTGGACCCCTGAACTTCCACATCCGACACCTAGATACAGAAAACTACGAAGCGGAATACCTGGACCCCTGAACTTCCACATCCGACACCTAGATACAGAAAACTACGAAGCGGAATGCCTGGACACCCTGAACTTCCACATCCGACACCTAGATACAGAAAACTACGAAGCGGAATACCTGGACATCCTGGACTTCCACATCCGACACCTAGATACAGAAAACTACGGAGCGGAACACCTGGACACCCTGAACTTCCACATCCGACACCTAGATACAGAAAACTACGAAGCTGAATACCTGGACATCCTGGAATTCCACATCCGACACCTAGATACAGAAAACTACGAAGCGGAGTACCTGGACACCCTGGACTTCCACATCCGACACCTAGATACAGAAAACTACGAAGCGGAATACCTGGACACCCTGAACTACCACATCCGATACCTAGATACAGAAAACTACGAAGCGGAATACCTGGACCCCTGAACTTCCACATCCGACACCTAGATACAGAAAACTACGAAGCGGAATGCCTGGACACCCTAAACTTCCACATCCGACACCTAGATACAGAAAACTACGAAGCGGAATACCTGGACATCCTGGACTTCCACATCCGACACCTAGATACAGAAAACTACGGACCGGAATACCTGGACACCCTGAACTACCACATCCGATACCTAGATACAGAAAACTACGAAGCGGAATACCTGGACCCCTGAACTTCCACATCCGACACCTAGATACAGAAAACTACGAAGCGGAATACCTGGACATCCTGGACTTCCACATCCGACACCTAGATACAGAAAACTACGAAGCGGAATACCTGGACACCCTGAACTACCACATCCGATACCTAGATACAGAAAACTACGAAGCGGAATACCTGGACCCCTGAACTTCCACATCCGACACCTAGATACAGAAAACTACGAAGCGGAATGCCTGGACACCCTAAACTTCCACATCCGACACCTAGATACAGAAAACTACGAAGCGGAATACCTGGACATCCTGGACTTCCACATCCGACACCTAGATACAGAAAACTACGGACCGGAATACCTGGACACCCTGAACTACCACATCCGATACCTAGATACAGAAAACTACGAAGCGGAATACCTGGACCCCTGAACTTCCACATCCGACACCTAGATACAGAAAACTACGAAGCGGAATACCTGGACATCCTGGACTTCCACATCCGACACCTAGATACAGAAAACTACGAAGCGGAATACCTGGACATCCTGGACTTCCACATCCGGCACCTAGATACAGAAAACTACGGAGCGGAACACCTGGACACCCTGAACTTCCACATCCGACACCTAGATACAGAAAACTACGAAGCGGAATACCTGGACCCCTGAACTTCCACATCCGACACCTAGATACAGAAAACTACGAAGCAGAATTCCTGGACACCCTGAACTTCCACATCCGACACCTAGATACAGAAAACTACGAAGCGGAATACCTGGACATCCTGGACTTCCACATCTGACACCTAGATACAGAAAACTACGAAGCGGAATACCTGGACATCCTGGACTTCCACATCCGACACCTAGATACAGAAAACTACGAAGCGGAATACCTGGACACCCTGGACTTCCACATCCGACACCTAGATACAGAAAACTACGAAGCGGAATACCTGGACCCCTGAACTTCCACATCCGACACCTAGATACAGAAAACTACGAAGCGGAATACCTGGACCCCTGAACTTCCACATCCGACACCTAGATACAGAAAACTACGAAGCGGAATGCCTGGACACCCTGAACTTCCACATCCGACACCTAGATACAGAAAACTACGAAGCGGAATACCTGGACATCCTGGACTTCCACATCCGACACCTAGATACAGAAAACTACGGAGCGGAACACCTGGACACCCTGAACTTCCACATCCGACACCTAGATACAGAAAACTACGAAGCTGAATACCTGGACATCCTGGAATTCCACATCCGACACCTAGATACAGAAAACTACGAAGCGGAGTACCTGGACACCCTGGACTTCCACATCCGACACCTAGATACAGAAAACTACGAAGCGGAATACCTGGACACCCTGAACTACCACATCCGATACCTAGATACAGAAAACTACGAAGCGGAATACCTGGACCCCTGAACTTCCACATCCGACACCTAGATACAGAAAACTACGAAGCGGAATGCCTGGACACCCTAAACTTCCACATCCGACACCTAGATACAGAAAACTACGAAGCGGAATACCTGGACATCCTGGACTTCCACATCCGACACCTAGATACAGAAAACTACGGACCGGAATACCTGGACACCCTGAACTACCACATCCGATACCTAGATACAGAAAACTACGAAGCGGAATACCTGGACCCCTGAACTTCCACATCCGACACCTAGATACAGAAAACTACGAAGCGGAATACCTGGACATCCTGGACTTCCACATCCGACACCTAGATACAGAAAACTACGAAGCGGAATACCTGGATATCCTGGACTTCCACATCCGGCACCTAGATACAGAAAACTACGGAGCGGAACACCTGGACACCCTGAACTTCCACATCCGACACCTAGATACAGAAAACTACGAAGCGGAATACCTGGACCCCTGAACTTCCACATCCGACACCTAGATACAGAAAACTACGAAGCGGAATGCCTGGACACCCTGAACTTCCACATCCGACACCTAGATACAGAAAACTACGAAGCGGAATACCTGGACATCCTGGACTTCCACATCCGACACCTAGATACAGAAAACTACGAAGCGGAATACCTGGACATCCTGGACTTCCACATCCGACACCTAGATACAGAAAACTACGAAGCGGAATACCTGGACACCCTGAACTTCCACATCCGACACCTAGATACAGAAAACTACGAAGCGGAATACCTGGACACCCTGAACTTCCACATCCGACACCTAGATACAGAAAACTACGAAGCGGAATACCTGGACCCCTGAACTTCCACATCCGACACCTAGATACAGAAAACTACGAAGCGGAATACCTGGACCCCTGAACTTCCACATCCGACACCTAGATACAGAAAACTACGAAGCGGAATGCCTGGACACCCTGAACTTCCACATCCGACACCTAGATACAGAAAACTACGAAGCGGAATACCTGGACATCCTGGACTTCCACATCCGACACCTAGATACAGAAAACTACGGAGCGGAACACCTGGACACCCTGAACTTCCACATCCGACACCTAGATACAGAAAACTACGAAGCTGAATACCTGGACATCCTGGAATTCCACATCCGACACCTAGATACAGAAAACTACGGAGCGGAACACCTGGACACCCTGAACTTCCACATCCGACACCTAGATACAGAAAACTACGGAGCAAAACACCTGGACACCCTGAACTTCCACATCCGACACCTAGATATAGAAAACTACGAAGCGGAATACCTGGACACCCTGGACTTCCACATCCGACACCTAGATACAGAAAACTACGAAGCTGAATACCTGGACATCCTGGAATTCCACATCCGACACCTAGATACAGAAAACTACGGAGCGGAACACCTGGACACCCTGAACTTCCACATCCGACACCTAGATACAGAAAACTACGGAGCAAAACACCTGGACACCCTGAACTTCCACATCCGACACCTAGATACAGAAAACTACGAAGCGGAATACCTGGACACCCTGGACTTCCACATCCGACACCTAGATACAGAAAACTACGAAGCGGAATACCTGGACACCCTGGACTTCCACATCCGACACCTAGATACAGAAAACTACGAAGCGGAATACCTGGACACCCTGGACTTCCACATCCGACACCTGGACACAGGAAACTACGGAGCGGAATGCCTGGACACCGTGGACTTATACGTCCGACACCTAGATACAGAAAACTACGAAGCGGAATACCTGGACACCCTGGACTTATACGTCCGACACCTAGATAGAGAAAACTACGGAGCGGAACACCTGGACACCCTGAACTTCCACATCCGACACCTAGATACAGAAAACTACGAAGCGGAATACCTGGACCCCTGAACTTCCACATCCGACACCTAGATACAGAAAACTACGAAGCGGAGTACCTGGACACCCTGGACTTCCACATCCGACACCTAGATACAGAAAACTACGAAGCGGAATACCTGGACACCCTGAACTACCACATCCGATACCTAGATACAGAAAACTACGAAGCGGAATACCTGGACCCCTGAACTTCCACATCCGACACCTAGATACAGAAAACTACGAAGCGGAATGCCTGGACACCCTAAACTTCCACATCCGACACCTAAATACAGAAAACTACGAAGCGGAATACCTGGACATCCTGGACTTCCACATCCGACACCTAGATACAGAAAACTACGGACCGGAATACCTGGACACCCTGAACTACCACATCCGATACCTAGATACAGAAAACTACGAAGCGGAATACCTGGACCCCTGAACTTCCACAGCCGGCACCTAGATACAGAAAACTACGGAGCGGAACACCTGGACACCCTGAACTTCCACATCCGACACCTAGATACAGAAAACTACGAACCGGAATACCTGGACCCCTGAACTTCCACATCCGACACCTAGATACAGAAAACTACGAAGCGGAATGCCTGGACACCCTGAACTTCCACATCCGACACCTAGATACAGAAAACTACGAAGCGGAATACCTGGACATCCTGGACTTCCACATCCGACACCTAGATACAGAAAACTACGAAGCGGAATACCTGGACATCCTGGACTTCCACATCCGACACCTAGATACAGAAAACTACGAAGCGGAATACCTGGACACCCTGAACTTCCACATCCGACACCTAGATACAGAAAACTACGAAGCGGAATACCTGGACACCCTGAACTTCCACATCCGACACCTAGATACAGAAAACTACGAAGCGGAATACCTGGACATCCTGGACTTCCACATCCGACACCTAGATACAGAAAACTACGGAGCGGAACACCTGGACACCCTGAACTTCCACATCCGACACCTAGATACAGAAAACTACGAAGCTGAATACCTGGACATCCTGGAATTCCACATCCGACACCTAGATAGAGAAAACTACGGAGCGGAACACCTGGACACCCTGAACTTCCACATCCGACACCTAGATACAGAAAACTACGGAGCAAAACACCTGGACACCCTGAACTTCCACATCCGACAGCTAGATACAGAAAACTACGAAGCGGAATACCTGGACACCCTGGACTTCCACATCCGACACCTAGATACAGAAAACTACGAAGCTGAATACCTGGACATCCTGGAATTCCACATCCGACACCTAGATACAGAAAACTACGGAGCGGAACACCTGGACACCCTGAACTTCCACATCCGACACCTAGATACAGAAAACTACGGAGCAAAACACCTGGACACCCTGAACTTCCACATCCGACAGCTAGATACAGAAAACTACGAAGCGGAATACCTGGACACCCTGGACTTCCACATCCGACACCTAGATACAGAAAACTACGAAGCGGAATACCTGGACATCCTGGACTTCCACATCCGACACCTAGATACAGAAAACTACGGACCGGAATACCTGGACACCCTGAACTACCACATCCGATACCTAGATACAGAAAACTACGAAGCGGAATACCTGGACCCCTGAACTTCCACATCCGGCACCTAGATACAGAAAACTACGGAGCGGAACACCTGGACACCCTGAACTTCCACATCCGACACCTAGATACAGAAAACTACGAACCGGAATACCTGGACCCCTGAACTTCCACATCCGACACCTAGATACAGAAAACTACGAAGCGGAATGCCTGGACACCCTGAACTTCCACATCCGACACCTAGATACAGAAAACTACGAAGCGGAATACCTGGACATCCTGGACTTCCACATCCGACACCTAGATACAGAAAACTACGAAGCGGAATACCTGGACATCCTGGACTTCCACATCCGACACCTAGATACAGAAAACTACGAAGCGGAATACCTGGACACCCTGAACTTCCACATCCGACACCTAGATACAGAAAACTACGAAGCGGAATACCTGGACACCCTGAACTTCCACATCCGACACCTAGATACAGAAAACTACGAAGCGGAATACCTGGACATCCTGGACTTCCACATCCGACACCTAGATACAGAAAACTACGGAGCGGAACACCTGGACACCCTGAACTTCCACATCCGACACCTAGATACAGAAAACTACGAAGCTGAATACCTGGACATCCTGGAATTCCACATCCGACACCTAGATAGAGAAAACTACGGAGCGGAACACCTGGACACCCTGAACTTCCACATCCGACACCTAGATACAGAAAACTACGGAGCAAAACACCTGGACACCCTGAACTTCCACATCCGACAGCTAGATACAGAAAACTACGAAGCGGAATACCTGGACACCCTGGACTTCCACATCCGACACCTAGATACAGAAAACTACGAAGCTGAATACCTGGACATCCTGGAATTCCACATCCGACACCTAGATACAGAAAACTACGGAGCGGAACACCTGGACACCCTGAACTTCCACATCCGACACCTAGATACAGAAAACTACGGAGCAAAACACCTGGACACCCTGAACTTCCACATCCGACACCTAGATACAGAAAACTACGAAGCGGAATACCTGGACACCCTGGACTTCCACATCCGACACCTAGATACAGAAAACTACGAAGCGGAATACCTGGACACCCTGGACTTCCACATCCGACACCTAGATACAGAAAACTACGAAGCGGAATACCTGGACACCCTGGACTTCCACATCCGACACCTGGACACAGGAAACTACGGAGCGGAATGCCTGGACACCGTGGAATTATACGTCCGACACCTAGATACAGAAAACTACGAAGCGGAATACCTGGACACCCTGGACTTATACGTCCGACACCTAGATAGAGAAAACTACGGAGCGGAACACCTGGACACCCTGAACTTCCACATCCGACACCTAGATACAGAAAACTACGAAGCGGAATACCTGGACCCCTGAACTTCCACATCCGACACCTAGATACAGAAAACTACGAAGCGGAGTACCTGGACACCCTGGACTTCCACATCCGACACCTAGATACAGAAAACTACGAAGCGGAATACCTGGACACCCTGAACTACCATATCCGATACCTAGATACAGAAAACTACGAAGCGGAATACCTGGACCCCTGAACTTCCACATCCGACACCTAGATACAGAAAACTACGAAGCGGAATGCCTGGACACCCTAAACTTCCACATCCGACACCTAAATACAGGAAACTACGAAGCGGAATACCTGGACATCCTGGACTTCCACATCCGACACCTAGATACAGAAAACTACGGACCGGAATACCTGGACACCCTGAACTACCACATCCGATACCTAGATACAGAAAACTACGAAGCGGAATACCTGGACCCCTGAACTTCCACATCCGACACCTAGATACAGAAAACTACGAAGCGGAATACCTGGACATCCTGGACTTCCACATCCGACACCTAGATACAGAAAACTACGAAGCGGAATACCTGGACATCCTGGACTTCCACATCCGGCACCTAGATACAGAAAACTACGGAGCGGAACACCTGGACACCCTGAACTTCCACATCCGACACCTAGATACAGAAAACTACGAACCGGAATACCTGGACCCCTGAACTTCCACATCCGACACCTAGATACAGAAAACTACGAAGCGGAATGCCTGGACACCCTGAACTTCCACATCCGACACCTAGATACAGAAAACTACGAAGCGGAATACCTGGACCCCTGAACTTCCACATCCGACACCTAGATACAGAAAACTACGAAGCGGAGTACCTGGACACCCTGGACTTCCACATCCGACACCTAGATACAGAAAACTACGAAGCGGAATGCCTGGACACCCTGAACTACCATATCCGATACCTAGATACAGAAAACTACGAAGCGGAATACCTGGACCCCTGAACTTCCACATCCGACACCTAGATACAGAAAACTACGAAGCGGAATGCCTGGACACCCTAAACTTCCACATCCGACACCTAAATACAGGAAACTACGAAGCGGAATACCTGGACATCCTGGACTTCCACATCCGACACCTAGATACAGAAAACTACGGACCGGAATACCTGGACACCCTGAACTACCACATCCGATACCTAGATACAGAAAACTACGAAGCGGAATACCTGGACCCCTGAACTTCCACATCCGACACCTAGATACAGAAAACTACGAAGCGGAATACCTGGACATCCTGGACTTCCACATCCGACACCTAGATACAGAAAACTACGAAGCGGAATACCTGGACATCCTGGACTTCCACATCCGGCACCTAGATACAGAAAACTACGGAGCGGAACACCTGGACACCCTGAACTTCCACATCCGACACCTAGATACAGAAAACTACGAACCGGAATACCTGGACCCCTGAACTTCCACATCCGACACCTAGATACAGAAAACTACGAAGCGGAATGCCTGGACACCCTGAACTTCCACATCCGACACCTAGATACAGAAAACTACGAAGCGGAATACCTGGACATCCTGGACTTCCACATCCGACACCTAGATACAGAAAACTACGAAGCGGAATACCTGGACATCCTGGACTTCCACATCCGACACCTAGATACAGAAAACTACGAAGCGGAATACCTGGACACCCTGAACTTCCACATCCGACACCTAGATACAGAAAACTACGAAGCGGAATACCTGGACACCCTGAACTTCCACATCCGACACCTAGATACAGAAAACTACGAAGCGGAATACCTGGACATCCTGGACTTCCACATCCGACACCTAGATACAGAAAACTACGGAGCGGAACACCTGGACACCCTGAACTTCCACATCCGACACCTAGATACAGAAAACTACGAAGCTGAATACCTGGACATCCTGGAATTCCACATCCGACACCTAGATAGAGAAAACTACGGAGCGGAACACCTGGACACCCTGAACTTCCACATCCGACACCTAGATACAGAAAACTACGGAGCAAAACACCTGGACACCCTGAACTTCCACATCCGACAGCTAGATACAGAAAACTACGAAGCGGAATACCTGGACACCCTGGACTTCCACATCCGACACCTAGATACAGAAAACTACGAAGCTGAATACCTGGACATCCTGGAATTCCACATCCGACACCTAGATACAGAAAACTACGGAGCGGAACACCTGGACACCCTGAACTTCCACATCCGACACCTAGATACAGAAAACTACGGAGCAAAACACCTGGACACCCTGAACTTCCACATCCGACACCTAGATACAGAAAACTACGAAGCGGAATACCTGGACACCCTGGACTTCCACATCCGACACCTAGATACAGAAAACTACGAAGCGGAATACCTGGACACCCTGGACTTCCACATCCGACACCTAGATACAGAAAACTACGAAGCGGAATACCTGGACACCCTGGACTTCCACATCCGACACCTGGACACAGGAAACTACGGAGCGGAATGCCTGGACACCGTGGACTTATACGTCCGACACCTAGATACAGAAAACTACGAAGCGGAATACCTGGACACCCTGGACTTATACGTCCGACACCTAGATAGAGAAAACTACGAAGCAGAACAGTTGGACAAACTGTCACCTAAAATACGAGGAACTATGCCGAAGTACACATATACATAAACCCATATACGCGCGCTGCATATGAATGCTATTAAAAACTGAATAAGTCTATACTGTTGTGAAAGCAGCCTTATACTAACTGGAAATTCGGTATGAACGGTAGCTTCACGTATAAAGTGTATTTGATTGTGTTGTGTATTCGTAAATTACTACCGCCATACAGAGTACAAATAGGTAAAGAAGGCACAGCAGTCAGCGCCATCTGTCGTGTAAAAAATGCGATGGACGTGCGAAGACGACGACGACGACGACGACGATGACGACGACGACGGAACTGAAATAATACAGAGATGAGTGGGGAGATGCACAACGCTCCGGTTTTAGGCGATACCAAAAGCATGGCGCTAAATCGTAGCGGCGAGTCCGGGAGTAGGATTTCGTGTTCATCGCCTCTGTCGATGTTACAGATTTCGCGTAGCCGCGCGGGCCATGATCATCGTTCCAGCCGATATTGCAGTCAGCGAAAATGAATGGATTGCTCGGTGGTGGGGAGAAAGTTGCCGCCCCTCAGAAATCGTTCTTGAGAAACACGCGGTGCAGCAAGGTCTTCCGTCCAACCGAACGCTGCTGGTTAGGGGTTCGATCCCCCATGAAGAACTCTTTTTTCATCTTTTTTTTTTTCATTTTACTACAAAAATTGTTCAAGGTTCCTCTCTTTTAACCTTTTTAGGTTGCCCAAACTTTTTTTTAAGTTTATATATATTTTTTTTTAAATTTGATCTATGACAGAATCGACTAATATTTTAAACGCCCGCTCGTCCCGCGCGACCGGCGACTTGAGCGATTGCGGGTCCTCTCTCCCTGAGGGGTCTGCTATTGCTGTTACTGCTGCCGCTGGTTCTTATAATCTTATAAATACTTTTTTATTTGCAATCTTCAGTTCCAGCCCCTAGTGTAAACTCAATAAGATTTTCTATGAGCAAATAATTAGCTCACTTCATTACCTGGAATCAATAATCTTGAGAAGCAAATATGGAAATGAGCATTATCTCTGTCTGTAATTGTTCGTCCACGTGGAGAAGGGTGTCTTATATGTAAAGTAAGCGAAACGACAATAGTAAGCAGTTGAATAAACGATCAAACTCTAGAAATACAACTTCCGAAACAAGTAAAACAAATAGATGTTTCTGGCGTCTGGCTAGTGCACCCGGTTACGAATCGGGAGGTCTATGGTTCGAGACCTATCTACGGAGAGTATTTTTTTTACAAAAAAAAAGGAGCTTTTGCTAATTGGATTAACAGATTAAAAAGTATATCCAATTAATTTATTTATCTTAGTACAATAAAGGCATAAACAACGACAACCTGCGGGCTTCCACATCACCCAAGAGGTGCCGCAGTCGATGCGTTCCCATTATTTAACGTAGCGGGTCCCCAGTAGGCCTATACTACGATCGGCGATATCAACATTACACAAACGATCTATTTAAGTAATTACAGTATAAACGAATGGCAATAGGAGTTCTGCACTCAAATATAAAGTTTCTTCATTGAAGATAATTACGACAATTATTTTACATTACATTTCACACAAACATGACGCGTGTAAATATCTAAAAGTAAGAGAAATTGAGAAAAGGACAATTGGGAAGAATAGTATATCGGTCTATTGAGATCACGTACTGGCGACTTCAACACAATAGTCTAGGAATCTGACGGATCGAATCTGAGCGGGCGTCTGCAACAATGTTGCTAACTGTCGCGCGACTAGCAATACACATTGGGGCAGACATTGCTTAATAATATACATAATAATAGTAATACTACATAATAATCTGCTTATTACCAAATTTTCGGGCAACAACATTGCGAGCTATCCGTGCAAAATGAGCTGGACAACCATCATGTTGATACCAGAGTTTTTGCCGATCACACAAAGTTAGATCTTCAAGCAGCACAGTTAATATTTCTTCCAGAAAAGCAGAAATTAAATATAAATTTGAAAATACCAAATGTCTAAGACTACCAAATATTTGGTAGTGATCCGAGATATTTAATTTTTTTTTTTTATTTAATTGGTCGCATCTATAACAACTCCGTCTTCTCCCAGAATTTCTTGCTTCACTTATATTTTACATAACGGTTAATAATATATTTTTATTTTGTAGACTGCAGCCGAAGCATGGTCGACTGCAATCGGAACAACGGCTCCATTGACAACAAAAAATGTTGTGTGTCAACATCACTTTGCTGCTGAGGATATCATCACGCACTTCGTTCACCCAATGCCTGATGGAACGGTAGTTTCTATTGAACGAGAGAGGTACGTGCTACGAAAGGATGCATGCCCAGTTGCCGGGGCAATTCGTGAAATGCCGCAGTCACCTGAAATCGTAAGTTTACAATACTCATAATACTGATTTATTGGGTGATCTAAAAATTATTTTCCGATTTTTTATTAACTTTGAATGAATAAATCGGAAAATACTTTTTAGATCAGCCAATATTTCATCGTAACGAATGAAGAACATGAATTACAGATCAGGTATATACTGAGTTTTGTTTGTACAGCTTGACCAATGGTCAATTGAGAGCACGTCGGAAGCTGTGGATAATGCCAGCACACGCCAAGCGGTAGACAACGGTTGCACGTCGCGGGGTCTCGCAGACAGTCACGACATCAGTGATTTTGACAGCGAGACAAAAGACATGACAAGTCTGATGACAGACGCCGTAGTTTCGTACAGCATCGAAAATCTGATGACTGATCTAGTAGCTAGCCAGTGGAGAGAGAGTTGGGCATGGAGCCGCAATGTTGAAGAAGTAGTTTTAGTTCATCTGACACCGCTCACGCTAGAATCGAGGGTGTATTTGTCGGTCAAGAATGACCTAACGGTAACGGTAAGTGTTGTATCAGAAACAGTTTTGGAATATTAGGTTTTTTTTACATCGCAAGCTGTATAATGACTGTATTTTGCAGGTATCTCTGGCAGACCGAAAAATACAAGTCCAACTAGATGCAGTGAGGACTTTCACAGATTTGACAACAATGCTGGGAGCATTGGAGATGATGAAGGAATGTGTTGGCACCGGTCAGACAAAACAAACGTATGTAAACGTATTTTTATTTTATTAAAAAAAATTGTATTGTTTATTTCTCATAGAGAGAGCTTTGGGTTCGTGAAAAAATATAAGGCATCATTTTACAAATAAGAGAAATAATAAGAATAAAGAATCCGATATTTACGTTATGCGAGTTGAAAGAAAAAATCTAAATTTGCAGTCGTTCGAGATTTTGCTCAATTTTCGTCAAAGTTGATGAAACGTATGTGAGGAACCGTACCTACGAGAGGTGCCTCAAATGTCGCTATTTACGAAAAAATATAATGAGGCAATCACATCGAACGAAGACGACGAATGCGGCCAAGAAGGGGCGGGTAACAACGAAGTTACGACTGCTGAGAAAAAGGCACGAGACGCTGCAACGAAAAGTAAGATGAGCAATAAATTCATTATATTCTGAGTTGTACCAAGTACAGTTATTGGTTTACAACAAAACAGTTGATAGGCTTTCGCTGTTTGCAATATTACCTCACATTTTCGTGATTACCATACTTTGTATCATTCAAATTAAAAAACTAAAAATATTCTTTTCGTACTTTTTGTTGTGTAGGTATCTCACCTGAAACAGCGGATCGTGGAAGTGCGAAATGAGTGCAGCAAGCGGAAGGCAAGTGTGGTACGCGAGGCTATTTCATCTCTTCCCCTCGAGCAACAGGAGACCGTCGAAATGTGCTTAAAATCGGCGAAAGCGAAGAAAGCCCAAGGTCGACGATATACGAAAAAGTGGGCGTATAATTGTCTCTTGCTACGCATTAAGAGCAAAAGGGCGTACAACCACCTTCGAGAACGCGACATTCTTCCATTGCCGCATCCGGAAACTCTCGCACGCTATATCCGGAAAATGGGAAGCGCTTACGGGTTCCAGGATGCAATATTTGCATGTATGAAGACAAAAAGTTTGGAAATGCATCCATCCGATCGACGTGGTAAATAGTTATTAAGATGATGTGCTACATGTATGGGTGCGTCAGAGATAGAACTAATCTTTCAAAAGCCTTTTCCTCCACCACGATTGAAGTTTGGATTGGAAAACGGAAACAATGAACTACACAATTGTGCGACGCAGTGCACCGTTCTTGTTTTTTATCCGAAAGATTATCCGTGGCAGAGATAAATGCATTTTAGTTTTAAGCAATTTATTGTTTTAAAATTTATTTTTTATTTATTTTTTAAAAGCAATTTTATTGTTTCATCCCTGCACCGATGTCATTCGTAATATTTCCATTTGTTATTGCAGGTACTCTGTTGGTCGATGAGATGCAGTTGAGTGAAGGCGTGTCTCTGGACCGTACGACATTGATGTACACTGGTTTTACGTCTCTCGGAGACCACACACCCGGAAATCAGAAGCATCAATTAGGAGATCACGCTCTGATTTTCATGTACCAACCGTTTCGGGGGTCGTGGGTGCAAGCCATTGCTTGCTTTTTAAGCAAAGGCTGCGCAAGAAGTGACACCCTCCGAAAGTTGATACTAGAGTGCATTGTCCTCCTTGAAGGATCTGGTTTCTTTGTTGATGGAGTAGTCACCGACGGCGCGTCGTGGAATCGGGGTGTGTGGACGGCGTTAGGAGTCAATGAGGGCAACGCCAGCTGCCGACATCCCTACGAGCTGCTGGATGATACCATCGACTCCGACGATTCTGAAGCAACTGATGTAGCTAGCGAGGGAGGCCGCCGTTTATGGTTTTTCTCGGATTTCCCACACCTTATTAAAACTAAGAGGAATGGCTTGGTATCCCGCGAGGAAACATTGGTAAATTTGAGCGTGACAAAAAAAAAGTTAAAGTTCATTACTTTATGAGAGATGAGATGGCGTGTAGACTCCAGATGGGATCATCAAACTCGCGCATTGGGATGCAGTGGTTGATGCGCAGATATCATCGGGATCCATGCTCCGTATTGCGTACCTCACGAAGGATCATGTGAGGCCTCAGCACACAGCGAAAATGAGTGTTTCTCTTGCATTTGAGGTGACGGTCTTATGTCTACTAAGACATCATACAATTATCGACAAACAATAAATATTTGTTGTTTTCCAGTTATTCTCGGATAGGACGCTGGCTGCTTTAAGATTGCTCAAGAGTATCGGAGCTCTTGGGCTCTCAGACGGGGAACCAACGATCCGATACGTAGAGAGAATCAACGGTTTGATTAAGGCGATGATGTCGCGTACGCCAGAGACTGCTCTTCGAAGCAACAGCCCGAGCATGCAGGTATCCAATTAATCTATAAGTTCGACAACCGATATCACTTTTTTGATTTCCTTGTTGTGACATGATAACCTTGATATGTATAGTTGAAATCAAAATGCATGACATGGATATTAAATTTCAATTAACTAACTACTCGTCGCAGTACACAAATAATGTAACGCGTCTCGTAGAAATATTGACTTTTTTACTTGACGATGTTTCCGCAACCTGTCATGAAAGCACAGATTTAACAGAACTCCCATATTTCATCAGCTTCTCTAATTCTGTTCTATCTATGTAGGTTATACTTGATTTTCAAGAATATCTTGAAGAGTGGGAGTCTTTGGCGAACAACAACGATGCTCCCTATCTCTCGATTGCGACGTTGACTGGCTTCAAAGTCTCACTGCAGGGTATCGTCGAACTGTTTCAGTTCCTCAGAGACGAGCACGGCTTCACGTACTTAATCACGACACGTGTAAACCAAGACGCTCTTGAGGTGAGTTTATAAGCAAATAATGAAATATCCGACTACCAAGTTTCTACACAAACCTAAATTGTTTTTAGACGCGAATCAAACAGGTTATAAAAAAACATGTTTTTTGTACAGGTTTTTTGACTGAGTCTCTTTCACATCACCTTCATAGTTCAATGTACTTATGTAGTTAAACAATCAAGGAACCGTACTGAAGAAGAAATTTGTTTCAAATATCGCTGTCAAAATTTGCATTACCTGTGGAGAGAGGCCTTTATTCTAGCGATTGTCTAATAGTTTTTTGATTCGTACAACTTGTAACACAATTTAACATCTACTCGACGTTCTCTTTCATCATTCCAGTAGTTACTTCGGGATAGCATTCAGTGCACAATGTCAATTCTATCGTGAGAAATCACGTTTTGTATAATTATGTTAAAAAAGGGATGTCGATTCATCATCGATGCAATTGCAGTACAAATCGAATATAACTCATTCTTTTTCGTTGGCTGTTTCCGTGGTTTTACGATCTTCGTTGTACAGTTTCGAATTCTTAGTGAAGAAGTCTTTGATGCAATATCTTACGCAATTACAACTGTAAATATAATGGTCGAATGTTTTTCATTCTTGCGTTGTTTTTGCAGTTACTTAAACGAAACTTACCCATAAAATAATCTAGTACCGTTTATACATTATTTATTTCGGTTTTACAGGGTGGCCATGCCACGTGGAAATATGAAAAAGTCACCGTTATGACAGCCCGGCCTGGAAAGGCCTGAGAATTCAGACTGAAAATCTGGTGTCCACCCTATTTTAGACATGTTTTCACAGGATGCCTTATATTGTTACCTACTAATGGATGCAGTACACTATACAGCGGTTTCACGCTTGTCACCCACGATGTTGTTTATAAAACCATCTACACTACAAAATATGTAAGCTTTCTCTCCTTTAGATTCGCTGGGATTCAAGTGATATCAACACCATGGTGCGTATGTACTAGATTTAAGATTTGTGGTTCTCTATACTTTAGTTAGGGCATTATTTCCTACATTGAATCTGGTTTATGGTTGCATGTATATATGTATATATATTTTTTCCTCTTGCTTCAGGTATTAACTTAGTCTTTAACAACCCATCCATAACCCATCCATCCTTGATCGGCTAATGGTTTTACTGCATTTTTTAAAACATTGCTTGCTTTTCATAGAGATTCAACGGTATGATGAGAAGTGCATCTGGAAGTAATGACCATCCCGACGCAACGCAGTGTGCTGGAGTGTTTCGGCTTCTTTCCATGTACTCGCTCATTAAACCTCCGAGAGGTAGCAATGTTTCGGGTACCGACATTCTACAGACGCTGATAAGCCTCAAGGACGCACCGGATAACTATAAAGAAAAGGATCAGTGGCTCGACCGTCTCGACAAGGTTGTTGAAAAAGGTTACGTTCTTGACTGCACAGAATCAAACTACACAGATTCCATCGTTGGCTGCGAAGATTTTGGAACATATGCGCAAGCCTACGTGGCTGGTTACGTGGCGCGAAAGATGTCATCCAACACGCAGTGCAGCGATTGCTTAGAGGCGCTCAGAAGCGACGGACAGCATGAACGCGATAGATTAATTACTCTCATGAGTAAAGGTGATTTGATCTACCCTAGCGAAGCATTGTTCTGCCTTCTGAGAGAGATAGAATTTGTATTCCACGAAGTCGTCGGCCCGGACCTACATATTACTGCCCACAGCCTGATCAACGTAATTGACGTGCTAACTACCGGTGAAAGCATACCCCTTGTCGGGTGTTGCACGCATCGTGAGGATTTAACTAAGCGAATTGCGAGCTTCTACGTCATGTCGATGGGACATTTTGTAGGGCATGCCTACAATCGGACTCACAACTTGAACCGCGAAAAATCGAGGAAACTTCGCAAAATGGCGAAGCAATACTGACGCATTCTTGTAACGCGGGAGGGTAAATAACGAGCAAACGATAACGATAAAAAAAAAATGCAAAATAAACAATAAAAAATAAATTTTCAATACAACGTTCCATGTTCATACATCATTAACTTATAAATAATGTGAGAAATTTGAGCCTAAATCAGCAAACCATTTCATCGCGCTCATGGAGGATAGATATCAACAACGGGAGTGTCGTCCGGATTGTTCATGTCTAAACGATAACTACAAAAATAATAATAAGATTGTAATTGCAATCGTAATACTTTATTACAATTAATATGAACGTTGCTAACCTTCAAAGTAACTATTGGATTTCGCGGCCGGCGCCGAGAATATATAATGATATAGCCAGTCTCCGTGTATATATAAATACATATACGTATATTTTTATATACAACAGAGATATGCATGCCTTGCTCGAGAAAGTACTGTTGCAAGCGCCGCAGGCGGCATTATCGGGAAACCCTACTGGAACCGTATTTTTGTCCCAGTATTGGCACCCACAGTTTGGTCTCCTCCTGTCTAGGCTCCATGGTCAGGTCGTTCACAGTCGTACAGGCAGCAGAGAGAGAATATTGTGAGTTAATAGAAAATGATTTTCGATCCCGATGACAACCTTTTTTTTTTTAAATATTTTATATAAGCTTAAAATAAAGTTTGGGCAACCGAGAAAGTTTGAAAGAGAGGAACCTTGAAAAATAGTATAGGCCGATCGTAGTATAGGCCTAGTGGGGACCCGCTACGTTAAATAATGGGAACGCATCGACTGCGGCACCTCTTGGGTGATGTGGAAGCCCGCAGGTTGTCGTTGTTTATGCCTTTATTGTAATAAGATAAATAAATTAATTGGATATATTCTTTAATCTGTTAATCCCATTTGCAAAAGTACATTTTTTTTTGTAAAAAGAAAATGCTCTTCATAGAGGGGTCTCGAACCACAGACCTCCAGATTCGTAACCGGGTGCACTAGCCAGACGCCAGAAACATCTATTTGTTTTAGTTATTTCGGAAGTTGTATTTCTAGAGTTTGATCGTTTATTCAACTGCTTACTATTGTCGTTTCGCTTACTTTACATATAAGACACCCTTCTCCACGTGGACGAACAATTACAGACAGAGATAATGCTCATTTCCATATTTGCTTCTCAAGATTATTGATTCGAGGTAATGAAGTGAGCTAATTATTTTCTCATAGTAATTCTTATTGAGTTTACACTGGGGGCTGGAACTGAAGATTGCAAATAAAAAAGTGTTTACAAGATTATAAGAACCAGCGGCAGCAGTAACAGCAATAGCAGACCCCTCAGGGAGAGAGGACCCGCAATCGCTCAAGTCGCCGGTCGCGTGTCACGAGCGGGCGTTTAAAATATTAGTAGATTCTGTCATAGATCAAATTTAAAAAAAATATATATATAAACTTAAAAAAAAGTTTGGGCAATCTAGAAAGGTAAAAGAGAGGAACCTTGAACAATGTTTGTAGTAAAATGAAAAAAAAAAAAAAATGAAAAAAGAGTTCTTCATGGGGGATCAAACCCGTAACCAGCAGCGTTCGGTTGGACGGAATACCTTGCTGCACCGCTTGTTTCTCAAGAACGGTTTGTAAGGGGCGGCAACGTTTTCCCCACCACCGAGCAATCCATTCATTTCGCTGACTGCAATATCGGCTGGAACGATGATCATGGCCCGCGCGGCTACGCGAAATCTGTAACATCGACAGAGGCGATGATCACGAAATCCTACTCCCGGACTCGCCGCTACGATTTAGCGCCATGCTTTTGGTATCGCCTAAAACCGGAGCGTTGTGCATCTCCCCACTCATCCCTGAATAATATCATCTCGCTCGCCATCTCAATACGCCCTGATCTCGTATACTAATCTTATTGAACGTGGGGGCAATCAATTCAGGACCCTCAATTCCTATAGTGAATGTATCAATAACTTTTTCTCATGTATAGCGGTTAATAAGATATTTCGTTCCAAACACAGGTATAAGAGTTGACTCAAGTAAAGAGTCTCGGCGAGCTGTGCCCTGTGCAGCCGGTTGCCTGTACTTGGCGCGAGACTCGACCGAGTCTCTTGATAAAGAAGAAGAAAAAGATCATACCATTTCCCGCTTTTTCGGTCTTTATTGTCACATCGTGATCTTCAACGATTTACATCATCAAAAAAGATATTCTTTCGTCGAGTGCAGAACTGTAATTTTTATTATTATTATTGTTCTAGAAGAAGTATAGAAGTATTGGGATCTATCCTATGGGCGGAGCCTAATCCAATATGGCGACGTTGGGACCACTTGTTTGTATGGTGATATATGGGTTAAATAGATAAAAATTATTAAAAAATGATTAATATTAATGAAATTTGCCGCTGGGCGCATACAAAACCTGGAAACCGGAATTTTCTTGAGGGTGAGCGTATTTTAAGGGCGAATCATATTTTAAAATGTGGAAAAAATCAGTGTACAAGTGCCGGTATGATGAGTATTACTGCGTATTGCCTTCAAACTTCTCAGCTGATCAGAAGAATCAATTTGATCATTGAAAGACACATTCGGTAGCACCTCCTGAATGTCGTAGACAGGCGCTTGGGAATCTACTTTTTTCAAACTTCTGTTCAGTAGTCGTTGTTCTCTTTTTTTCCTTAAATTCAATTCTTCTTGACTTTTTCCTGGCAGATTACAAGAAGGTACTGCAGTTGTCTTGAGACGTCTGTATGCAGCTTCGTGATCTAAACATAAAAGTTCATTTTGGAGCAGAAAGTTGAGGTTAACAATTACTTGATAAAAAAATAACACACTCACCTGGATAAATGTAATCATCTCTTGTGAAGTGGAGTGCACACACTTTTGAACTTGATGATAATACTGTCACTTTCAATGCTTTTTTCCAGGCTTCAAATTGATCTATTTTTTCTTTAATGCCAAAGAAATTAGTAATGTAAACACTACGTTTGCCAGGTTTTGGAAAACGATGAAACGGAATATCACTTTTATCAAAACGGTTATAACACTGAGGAACACAGCAGATGTGTTTGTCCGTCTTTTTTTTCAATATTTTATTATTTTCGGACATTTTTGTGATAAAAAAATAGAGAAAACTCAATAAAAACTGTTGTTTACCCCTAATATCCAGTTATACAAGTGGTCCCAACGCGTTTTATTTTTCTGCCACCAGAGGTCATATCGCCATCGAAGAGATCCCAATAGAGGAAGTATTTTTCCCTGCGAAACAATGGGCAATGTTGTGCGGTCAACGAGTGTCCAAGTGGTGGTCGTGCAGATAGAGCACGGCGTAAGGGATTAGGACTGCGACAAGTAAGTCTATTCAGTATTCCAAAGGTAATCATTCATATTAATAATTTTCAGTTTTCATAGAATATATAATTATTTAAATTATGTATTTGTGCAGCGCAACGATACGCTACGAAAGTGGTGCCAATCGCTTAGGACTAACCTTATGGCAAAAGATGTAGTTTGCGAGCTGCACTTTCCTGGTGAAAGTGTTATAAAGGAAGACAAAACAGTTTTGTTCGATGGAAGCTTGCATGTCATACCTTGCATAAGATATGCACTGCAAGATGATGCAGTACCCATTGTGATTGGAAATGAGGTAAGACTTTCGAGTCATTTTTTGATAAGTCAATTATCATTGTACTCTGTATTTGTAGCCTTAATTAGCTTAGCACTTTAAAACTTAACGGTGTATTTTGTATGATTGATTTCTTTTAAAACTGATACACTTGCGGACCACACAGTCACCAATTTCTTTTGAACTGTAGGATATGTCAATTGCCAACCATTCTCAATTTTTAAAAAGATTTTGGAAAGTTTCTTTTTAATTGACTGGATTTCCTTCTACATCTTCTGCCTCTTTGTCTTCAGGGTTTTCGTGTAATTCAGCATGCTCGTTGTGAAATTAATGATTCCATTGTTCGTTGAACGTGAATTCAGTGCTATTACTGTTGTACAGAGTTTTTCTGTTATTTTCGTTATTGTTGCCGTCGAAAATAATGCCACAGGCTACAGAAGTTTTCTTCTTTTCGGTGAAGTATAATTGAGCATTCTTACTGGGAGCATCAAGCCAATCAGAACCATCTTCTTGGATTTCTTCTCAACCTTGGATCGGAATTGCTTGAGTATGTGAACATATGTTCATATACTCAAGCATCTGGAGCACCGAACGTTCTCATGTGATCTATTGTGAACTTTATATCCCGTCTATATTGCAAACGACCTATTGTTGTTTATTATTTTCAGTATCACTTTTCATATTCATTGTGTTTCACTGCGGTTTATTTTTTACGCGAGTGACTCTACTCTGCGTTTTACGGGTAAGCGGGTAGTTGGTGTTTATTGCGTATATACAAACAATTAATAACACGAATATATAACTGTATTAAAAACAACAAATGAGGAATAATTCTGATGAACAAATTTCAGATTGCAATAGGTTATAAAATTATATCACGGCGCGTGACGCGATGTGAAATTACATTGAATACGGTTATGTAAGGCATTTGCGTTGTTAGAAATATTTTGTTCGCATAAATAAACGCTCGTCGATTTGTCGCTATGTCCAGACTTCAGTGATCATTGGTGTTAGACTTGTTCGATACATTGAAGGTTACATTCTGCCCTATCATCTTTTTCAAAAGTATCTGGGAAGCTAGTTTCGTGGACAACACTACCTTCTTAAAAGAATAATTCTGAAATTCCTGATTTACATACTCTCTCCGGTGTCACTACGATAAACTTTCATAGGATTACCAGTTTGCTTTTCATGTTCCGTTCCAATATGCTTAAATCTATTCCCTTTTACACATTATAGGACGTAGGCGAAACCATTAACATCGATGACGGCTGTGTCGGCTTCGCCGATCATCTATTGGAGACTAGCTCCGCATCCTCAACCGACCATGACGAGGTAAGCAACACAACTGTTAATACATCATACACATCATTAGAATATTATTCAACTTGGAAAAGTGTTCCGTGTTACTGTGCGAAATTTTAATAATGTCTCCTACTGAATTGGTACAATGCGAATAATCTGACAGTCGTACCTGTTTACCACCCGATATTCCAATTCTAGATTCATGAGCAGGTACAGGATTGCCGCGGCCCTGTCCAGCAGAATGTTAATGACAATCATACCCAGCAGTGTCCCGATCCCCAAGAAACAGTCGGTTTATCCAGAAATTGCTGCTCCAGTCAGAAAGAAGTAAGCTGATTTATTCTTTGCATACTCTAATTCAAATTTGTTTATAATTGTCACTGGTACTGGGCACAGCCCTAATTGGCATGTTTCGTATAAATAACTCCAAATCTACAATTCTTCACATACTACAGGATGATTATGAAACTATCGAAACAAACGACGACAACCGCGGATTTGTCAACTATCTGCTGGAAACTAATCTAGCATTCTAAACAGATTATGACAAAGTAAGCAACACGATTGGTAACGCAGACTCAAAAATAAATTCTCTTTTGCAGCAGTCTGATGATAACAATAATGTTGGGGACAATAGTAACGGGTTCGCCGACCATTTACTGAAAAGTAGCTCTGAAAATTCGTTTCCTGAAAACGAGGTAAGTACACTTTGACATTAAATTGAAAATGCTTATCGTTCCTACGCCATTTTTTCATGGTTTCCGTGATCAAATTGGAAGTAGAACATTTTTTTCGCGGTACCGTTTATTTCTTCATTTCGACGTAACAAAAGCAAGTTTTCAATATACATATACCAATGCTGCACCTGTTACTAGGAAGGCATTAATTCCGACGACTACGCGGACCATCGCGACCGCTATCGGGACGACTCAAGCGTTGTTACCTACAGTATGTACAGCGATTCGGTGTGCTCTTCTAACCAGGACAATGTAAGCTTGCATTCTATGTCGTGACAAACATAACATACTCAGCCTTCACATCCCTAATACTTCTTCGGCCGAATACGAGCTTCAGTTCATCCCGTTTTCATGAATATATATTAGATATATTGTTTTACTAATTCATGTTAGACCTGCTGAATCTTAATCGCCGCGACTCCATATTGGTAACATTTACAACACTTTATTGCAATACCGTTTACGTAACAGGAGCCTTTCGAAAGTGATACCTCAGATCACGAACAAGGACGTTAGGAAGAAAATATACTGACGATCGATGACATTTTTAACCACGTAAAGGAAACGCCCTTGCCCGAATCATGGTGCTGGGTAAAAAATCCTTTAAGAGGACACCGGTATTGTTTTTGTGCAGATCAATACTGAAACACTGAAGACAAGACTTCATCTGATCCTACACAATGATCTTTCCGTGACGGTGAGAATTTTATACCGCATACTGTATATTCCATTTTGAACTACAATCGTGATGATGTCATCCCTTGGTCGTGTAAATAGGAGTACTGATATGAACTGCTGGCACATAAAAAGGAATAACCCACATGACTGTACGTATTAAATATTGTTAATAACAGTACTCCATATGTACAGTTGTGTGGCTTTTCTGTTTGTGAGTACTCCACCTATGCATTGAAAGTGGTTTCAAAAGTATAATGTAGTGCGTTATTGAATGTATATCTCGAGTTTGAGTGAATTACTTCTAACATTATAAAGCATTCGTACTGCATATTTTTGTCCTATTCCACCCTTAAACGATGCTTATATAGACCAATATGCGACGGGAGTATATTACAGTACTAGTAATTCGAGTTAGAAATTCACACTCGACGTACGGTATCTTTAGGCATTGACTCGCCATAAACAGTACAATTATTTGTGCACAGGCTCGTACTCCTGATAGCAAAGTCGGGTTAGAACTTCAAGGTATCGTATCATCAGTTCAAAAACTTGAAACTCTTCTAAAAGACGCGAGTGGACAGTTGATCTGTAGCAGCAGTGGATTCGAGAACGGAAGGTAAATGCATATAATTTTATAATGATTTAATGCCGTTGTGTATTGGTGCATCCTCGACGTTTAAGTACAATTTCCATTGTATCATTCTACGTTGCCGTGGTTTATGTGTTTCCACACAATGACTGCGCTTGCAACCATCACTCGTTCTGGACATTACCGGTCGCGTTTTGGTATAGAGTCCAGATGGACAATTTCAACCTTTCCTACAATGATCAATGTTAACTTAGTATGAGCATTTGCCGTTCATTTCGTACTTGGAGGTACTTCATGTCCTGTGCTTTATGCACGTTGAGTGAGGGACCACTTAGGATTTTTTAGAGCCCGCATTTGATGAGTCTTTTATTTGGTGAGTCTTTTGAGACCATGTCTTCTGCTTGGACGTGATGGAAGAATCTATCAAGGAATCTATCAGATGCTATGAGTTCTATCGGTCCTTTTCTATAGAGCTATGATGTCACATATAAGATGATATCTATATGGTCATAATCTGTCATATTTTATTACAGACGCGCAGAAAATTGTGCTGGGCTCATAAGATGCGGTCAGTATAAAAACTTGGTTCAGGAACCACGGTGTCCTCCCTGTCGACACTTCAGAAAAACATTACTGAATCGATACAACAGGCGCAAATCAAACCCTGAAGTCCGCTACGCTCGATCGAAGCATACATCGCAGCTGAAGCAGCGGCGGTATCTACGCTTCAAAAAAAAGGTTTAATTAAATTATTTTGATTTATTTCGAGCGCGAAAAAGCTTTCACAATTTTGGCATTGTACTGATGTCAACATAGTTTTTTGAAATCTGCGTCCATTTACAATTCAGTATCCAAATACACATCACCATAAGTTCCACGGAAGATCCAATTTTTCCCAATTGTTATTCCTGTACCAAGACATAATTTTACCACAGAACGAACATCTGGTACAAGAGATTCTGCAGGCCCATCGACATTGTGCTGCTGTTAGCGAGAACGCTGTAAACGATGCGATTTCTGCATTGCCGCTCGTACAGCAAGAAGCTGTTCACGCTTGCTTGAATGCTGCAAAAGTTAAATGCAGTAATCAGCGCCGCTACACATTGGATTGGGTATACGAGTGCCTACTTATGAGAATAAAAAACAGCAAACTCTACGAGCACTTGCGCTCTCGTAACATCTTACAAATAAGGACACCCTGAACCGCTATATACGACGATTGCACACTCGATTCGGTTTCCAGAAAGTTGTATTTGACTTGTTACGTGTCAAAGGATCTAGGATGGAAAGTTCCGAAAAGAGGGGTATAATTTCTAGAAGTAGTGTTTATTTTCACTGGTTTCAGTGTTGTTATAGTTTTCATACTGATGTAACCTACATTGTCGAGCTTCAAATTTTGCATTCCTGTAGATTTCCCATTATTCCCATATCAAAGTTTGCATCCAAATCGCACCTAACCTAACTTAACCTAACCACCTAGTAGGAAAATGTAAGAATCGATTATTATTTGAAATAGCATAAAATAATATCCTGATACAGTACAATAAAAAGCGAAACAGTCAGTCAATGCTTTGAACATTGTTAACATCGGTCGCACACGATCTGAACAATAGAATTTATATTTACTTACATTGCCATAAGTAGAATTTTGTAATGCGCATCCTTCTCCGTTCTCTTTTGTCTTTCAATAACAATGCAAACACGTAGAGATTCGTTGTTACAATAACGATTGCTTATCCCAAATGTAATGGCATCTGTTGCCAATCAAAAAGCCGGTACACGGAGCCATCGCGGGGGGGGGGGGGGAACCAACTTTTCTTAAAGAAATAACGACCAGTTATTGATTATCCCTTTATTGCTTTAGAGCTGACATTGTTTGGTACAAGTTTTCTGGAAGCGAACAACGAGCGAGAGGTCAGAACACATTCCCATCATGAGTGACGGCTACGGGCTCTCTCATTCCCACAACAAGTAATTTCGAGAATATATCACCTACGGGTGATTCGACTCAAGAGAGATAGGTCAAGCCCATAGACACGGGGATCTTTCATTCTCCCATTACACAATATGTGAGAATATATCGCCTACTGGCGATTCGACTCAAGAAAGATCTAACTGCTTCGGTCGTAGGCCCGACCACCAAAAATGTTAACTTTGACCTTTTTTTTGAACATTCCCACTGCCATCACCCATGACGAAAAGAATCCGACACCCGCCCGAGTACGCACCGCTCGCTCTCGCGTTTACCCGAACACGCACCGCTCGCTCTCGCGTTTACTTCACTACTACCCATTCTCACTACCTTTCTTACTTCTCCCGATAATTGAAACACAAAAAATTACTCCGTATATTTTGTTATTGATATTTCTTTCCTTGGTAGCGTTGCTATTTCAAACTTTAATCTATAAACAATCAGAATATATTAATTTAGCAACGCGATGAACAAATTTATCTTAACTATAAATATTAACGAAAAAATAAACTATAATTACTGAGAAACATTAATGCGATTGTCAACATACTCCTCCCAGGTACAGAAATATTAAAAATCCTCTGTACCTTCATTTTTTACCGGCAATCGCACAATTTTAACCAGTGGTCTCTTGAACACTCCCTTTTGAGTTTTTACATCCGCCACTCTAACTCGCCCGTCTGTACCTGGATAGGTCTTAGTTACAATTCCTTTGAGCCAAACATTTCTTGGCAACGCGTTATCCGAAATAACTACCACATCGCCAACTTTCAGAGCTTCCGTCTCGTTATTCCATTTTGGTCTGTATAGTACAGTTGGAGCGTATTCTTTCACCCATCGTGACCAAAATGAGTCAGCCAGCCTTTGCGCTATCCGCCATTGTTTCCTGCAGTTTAGATCGGTATCGCTAAACCGTCCGGGGATAGGAACACCCGACGAAGCCCCAATGAGAAAATGATTTGGTGTGAGGGCCTCTGCGTCACGGGGATCCACCGATACGTGTGTCAATGGTCTGCTGTTAACGCTGTGCTCGGCTTCTGCCATGAATGTCAGCAATGTTTCTTCGCGAGGCGATATCTCTTTAAGCGTTGATTTTAAACATTTTTTTACGCATTTTACTAGGATCTCCCAACTCCCCCCCATATGTGGAGCGGCTGGCGGTATAAATCGCCAATCAATTCCACGGTTAATTGTAAATTGTGATACCCTTTCAGTGTTCAATTCATGCAAAGCTCTTTTTAGCTCAGCGTTGGCTCCCACGAAATTCGTTCCGTTGTCTGAGTAAATTGCAGTTGGGCATCCTCTGCGTGCCATCATCCTTCGTAATGCCATTATAGCTGAATCCGTTGATAAAGACGATGTAACTTCTAGGTGCACGGCTCGAGTGGTAAGGCATGTGAAGAGCACTCCCCATCGTTTTTCTTTCCTACGTGCCACCGTGATTTCCATGGGCCCGAAATAGTCGATTCCGGTATAAGTGAACGGACGATGATGATGTGCCAGTCGCGAAGCGGGTAAATCTCCCATACGTGGAACTTCGGGTTGAGCTCGCTGAATGCGGCACCGCAGACAGCGAGATGCTACTGATCTCACGGTTGGTCGTAGATGAACAATCCAGTACTGTTGTCTGATTTCATTTATAACCATTTCGGTACTCCCGTGGCCCGCGTGTTGATGGTAATGATACACTAATAACTTGGTGTATGGGTGTCGACCATCCAGTATGACAGGGTTTTTGGCAGACTTGGCTATACCTTCTGCTGCAACCACTCGTCCGGCAATTCTCAGGATGCCCCTAGAATCGAAGACAGGAGTCAAGCAGCGTAGTCTGGTGTTTCGTGGTAGTTTGTTTCCAAGACGTAACGCCTGCATCTCAGCGGCAAAACTGTCCGCCTGCACTTGTTTGCTCCAAATCTCCTCGGCCCTCGTCAAATGGTCCATGGTAATGCCCCTTCGTGATTTCTTTTTGAAAACTTCTATGGCGTAGAACACACACGCCGTACCACGGATCAATCGGTGCCACGAGGAATATCTTTTGATATCCGGCAAGCTAAATGATTCCCCCTCCGTACAAATGTTCACGGGTTGCATTCTCAGTTCCTCCATCACGTCTTGGGGTGTGGCTTCTGCTTGGTCCAGGTCCCAATCACCCTTACCCTTTTTTAAATATTCGGGACCGCGAAACCATCTGCCGGATGCTACGAGAGCATCGGGAGTGCTCCGGGTCGCGTCGTCGGCGGGGTTGTGTGCTGTTGGGACCCATTTCTATTCGCGTGTGTCAGTCAGCTCATCTATCTCACCGAGTCTGTGAGCCACGAACACCTTATAGGAACGCGGGTCACACTTTATCCATCTCAGAACCGTTTGGGAATCAGTCCAAAATACTCGTTTGGAAATGGGATAATCATGTTCTTCGCCTATGTATCGAGCCAGTCGACTACCCAACAACGCCGCCTGAAGTTCCAGCCGTGGTATTGATAGAGGTTTTAATGGGGCAACTCTACTTTTGCTTGCGATGAACGAAACCGCCACGTGACCATCGGTGTACTTCGTCCTCCAATATGACACCGCCGCATATGCCCTTTCGCTGGCGTCACAGAACGTATGTAACTCGACTTCTTCTACGCCTAGCGTACCGTCCATGTAACATCGGGGAATGGCACAATGGTAGAGAAGTTGTAGATCCGAAGTCCATGCTTTCCATTTCTTGTATTCGGCATCTTGCAACTGATCATCCCATTTGATTCCGCTCCGCCATACTTCTTGTAATAACATTCTGCCTTGGACAGTAAAGGGAGCCAGAAAACCTTGTGGATCGAACAAAGACATAATTACTCGAAGCATCTCGCGCTTCGTTGGTATACAAGTTCCATTGATTATTTTGTCCGGTATTTTAGCGAGGTCGACATCGAATGTAAATGTATCATTTTCGTGGTTCCATTTTAACCCCAAAACTCGTTCGACCGGTTGGTCGAATGACAGTTTTACTGTTGCTGCAGCTAAGTCATCTGGTTGTATGTCTTGTAGAACCGACTTGATATTGCAGGCCCATCCGCGTAGTTTGAACCCTCCCTGACGATGTATATGCATGACCTCGTGAATCAGTCGTTTTGCCTCTTCTTTCGTACCAACACTGTCGAGGTAGTCATCCATGTAGTGTTTGCGTATGATAGCGTCAACCGCCTGAGGGTACTTCTTCGTGAACACTTGAGCATTCCTGTTTTTTACATATAGAGCCGTGCACGGTGATGATGCTGCCCCAAATATCAATGAGGTCATGCAGTATGTTTTTGGCTCAAGATCTGTGTCCTTTTCTCGCCACAGAAATCGTAATGACTGCTGGTCTTCCGACCGTACCCTGACCCGGAGGAAAATTTCCTTTATGTCGGCCACAAAGGCCACTTGATTTTGCCTAAAGCGCATGAGCACTCCCAATAGGTCGTTCAACAAGTCTGGACCGGCCAGTAGACAATCGTTCAGCGAAACTCCCGCAGTCCTTGCTGCCGCATCGAACACTAAACGCAGTTTTCCCGGCTTCTTGACATTTGTTACCCCGAAGTGTGGAAGGTACCATACGCGATCACCAACCGGCTCGTTCTCCTCGACCTTTCGGGCATATCCTTGTTCGAAAAGGTTTTCAACTTGTTGGCGGTACAGCCTACCAAATTCGGGATCTCGCTTGATTTTTCTTTCAATAGTTTTCAATCGTCTCTTGGCGTAGTCTTTATTTGATGGAAGCGTTACGTTATCATTCTTCCACAACAAACATGTCTCCCAAGCCTTCCCTACTTGCACTGTATGAGTCTCCAGTAATTGTTCGGCTCTTTTATCCGTTGCCTTTTTTCGAGTGATATTTGATACACCAATGACGTCTATTCTGGAAGCTGGATTTTACAAGCTCATGAAGAGCAGGTTCTTCATCTTCTTCTCGCTCAGATAGGGGCTCTAGATATCGTTCCTTGTTTAGAAAGATCCCGTGGGGAATAACACGTGAGGTCGCCACATACCCATGAACGACCCACCCCAAGACTGTACGGGAAGCTACGGGTGCCTTGCGCCCCCCCTTCCGTGCTTCTAGTGTCAGGATCAGATCCCAGTTGTCTTGCCCTATCAATAGGGCAGGTTTCGCGTTCTCATACTCGGGAAAATTAATGCCTTGCAAATGTGACCATTTAAAGGAGTCCCCCATATGCAACGACTGTTTGGGCAATGATAAATTCTTAATCGTACGAGCATTACTAATGGTGTGGGTTGATCTATTTTGTGGACTATATACTTCTATCGTTACCCTCTCACTGTCCCTATGCACGATCTCTGATACTCCTATGCCGCTCAATCTGAGATCACTCGACGGACCTGTTGCCCCAATCCTCCTCGCGACATCCCTATCAATTAGAGACAACGTGGATCCGTCATCTAGCAATGCATAAGCAAACAGGCTACACTTGGGACCCTTTAATTGAACCTGCATAACCTTCAGAAGTACCCTATAATCGATACCTAGTCATATGTCATCTGAATTCCCGGGTGGATTTTCAGTATTCTCAGGAATCTGCGAATCTGTCACTTCAAAGCCTTGTTTTTTCGTGGCACTGGCAGGATTGTGAAGCAAGGTGTGGTGACGTCCCTTGCAACCCTGTTTCTGACAATATTTAGCTTTGCACTTGAAGCTAAGGTGAGAAGATTTCAAGCACAAGAAACAAACGCGTTTTGTTTTCGCCCATTCCCAACGATTCTGAACCGATTCAGCCAAGAATTTGTCGCACTCCTGCACAGCGTGGTCCGACTTGGAACAATAAAGGCAGCACCCGCCTCGTTTGTCGATTCGTTGTTTTTGTGTATCCTTGGACTTCGCTCGTTTCGTGACCGTATTGACCGATGCATATTGCTCCCGAAATCGCTTCGCTCTTGGGGGTGACGTACTGTCATTAGGTTTCTTCAGTCCTGACCTGGTAGAGCCTTTACCGAGGATATTGGGGCCCGCCTTGCACGCCATTTCGGCCTCGCGCATCAAAAAACGTGATATAATGACGAGTTTCGGCTCCTCGGTTTTATTTTCGCACAAATATCGATTGTAATGGTAAACCATTGCCGAAGACATTTTTTCAATGATCGTTTTAGCTAAGTCCGGACTATGAAGGTAGCCAATATGATTCATTGCTTTCATTGCAGCGATGCAATTTTCCACTCTGGTTGCAAACGTAATCAAATCTACGTTATTAGTGCCGATCTTCGATAGTTTCCTTAGGTCCTGTACTAATGTGTCTAATATTATGTCAGCATTCCCAAAGCACAGTTCCAGTGTCCTCATTATTTGTTCTGCACTACTAGCGGTTAACATGAGGGAAGCGACAGCTTCCTTTGCCTCACCCTCCAAACAGTTATAAAGTCGTGAAACGTTTTCGTTCTCTGAATGCCCCCCCAATTCGGTCGATAGT
This sequence comes from Cephus spinipes, assembly GCA_963971525.1. NCBI lineage: Eukaryota > Metazoa > Arthropoda > Insecta > Hymenoptera > Cephidae > Cephus > Cephus spinipes. Next base: position 18,821,560 of record OZ020573.1, read on the forward strand.
TCGAACGCCTTTTTGAATCGCAGCCATTCAAGTCCATCTCCGTTAAATTTAGGTAGTTCTTTAGAGGACGTCATTCTCCGTATGAGTTTTTCCGTGGAGACTGAAGTCGATGAAGCGCCACGTGCGGATTCCAAAGCTCTTACAATTGCGCAAGCAAATTGTTCTGCACTTTCGGAAACTGGGGCTGATATGGTTGGTTCTACTCGTGGAGGGGATGCCGCAGGAAGACCTTCGTGTAGTTGAACGTCATGTGCTGGACCGTTTTGAGGTGGGACGCCTTGCAGCAGGGGTTCGTTCAATTGTGATGTCGCATCATCGGCGACATTTAATTCCAACCACCGACTCACGGATTCCCTTGAACGTCGAGTTAGCCTGCCTTGCGAAGAAACAGAACGAGCGTGTTCGATATTTTCCTCGTCGATTTCGGCCGCTTCAGCCGCTAACCGTTGATCAACCAACTCCAAATCTAGCTCCATTTGCATTTGTAGGGCTCTTCTACGGATCTTTATCTTCTCCTCCCTAGCGCGAAGCTCCAGTCGCCTTTTACGAATCGTTTGCGAACTTCCAGTTGAATCAGAATGTCTGGTACTTACGTGAGTTGGCTCGATAACAGTCCCCGCTGAGGCCTCTCTACCCCTCTCGCTCTTTCTTGCTGTCATAGGTCGGCTTGCTTCTTCCACAGCCACCCGAACTTCGGTTTCCTGGGCTTCCAGATTATCGGGCTCTTGAGGTGCCTCTACTTCTGGACACAAGGATGTTTCCTTCGATTGCGCTTCCCGATTATTCTTCTTGCTCCTAGTATTCATATTCACTCGCGATTCTTGTTGTGCTACAATGAACTATTGTCACTTATCACTGAAGGCGAACGAGCGGCGCGTGTTTATTTATATCTAATTGATGTCACCCCACCATATCCCGGACGGACCGATCCGGTTCGAAGGACCTTTGATTGTTGCCAATCAAAAAGCCGGTACACGGAGCCATCGCGGGGGGGGGGGGACCAACTTTTCTTAAAGAAATAACGACCAGTTATTGATTATCCCTTTATTGCTTTAGAGCTGACATTGTTTGGTACAAGTTTTCTGGAAGCGAACAACGAGCGAGAGGTCAGAACACATTCCCATCATGAGTGACGGCTACGGGCTCTCTCATTCCCACAACAAGTAATTTCGAGAATATATCACCTACGGGTGATTCGACTCAAGAGAGATAGGTCAAGCCCATAGACACGGGGATCTTTCATTCTCCCATTACACAATATGTGAGAATATATCGCCTACTGGCGATTCGACTCAAGAAAGATCTAACCGCTTCGGTCGTAGGCCCGACCACCAAAAATGTTAACTTTGACCTTTTTTTTGAACATTCCCACTGCCATCACCCATGACGAAAAGAATCCGACACCCGACCGAGTACGCACCGCTCGCTCTCGCGTTTACCCGAACACGCACCGCTCGCTCTCGCGTTTACTTCACTACTACCCATTCTCACTACCTTTCTTACTTCTCCCGATAATTGAAACACAAAAAATTACTCCGTATATTTTGTTATTGATATTTCTTTCCTTGGTAGCGTTGCTATTTCAAACTTTAATCTATAAACAATCAGAATATATTAATTTAGCAACGCGATGAACAAATCTATCTTAACTATAAATATTAACGAAAAAATAAACTATAATTACTGAGAAACATGAATGCGATTGTCAACAGCATCATTTGTTTTCTGTATAGGCGCACTCCTTGTGGACGAGATGTCGCTGAGTGAAACCATTAGCTTCGACCGAAAGACACTCAAATTTAAAGGCTTTGTCGATTTGGGGGAGCACACACCCGACAACCAAGTCAACATCCGCGGAGATCATGCCCTGGTATTCATGTACCAACCTTTCAGAGGTGTATGGGTCCAAGTGTTGGGATGCTTTCTCAGCAAAAATTCGGTCACAAGTCAAGTGCTTCACAAGCTTATCCTACAGTGTATACTACTAATCGGCCATTCCGGCTTGCATGTTGACGTTGTGACTATGGATGGAGCCCAATGGAATCGAGGCGTTTGGTCGATGTTGGGCATCAAAGATGGCCAATTCAGCTGCGAACATCCGTACGACGCGGGAGGGCGACTTTGGATGATGTCAGATTTCCCTCATCTTATAAAATGTCTAAGAAACGCCATAATGCAGCTTCTGTCGTTTTGGGTAAGAATGTTTTTCAACGTTTGCATACCAAACAATACCGACATAACAAAACAGTCTGTCTGGAATGTTATGAGCGTCTAACTTCTATTAATAAGTCAATTACCCGTCACTGTCTTTCATTGTAATAATGTAACTTACGAATAATGTCTTTATTACTTCAAACAATTGATTCAGCGACTTTCCGTATTCATTTCACAGACGCCGTTTGGTATGGTCCTCAAGAAACACTTCGAGGCTCTTCTAGCTTACGAGGGTTATACGAAGCCTAACTTGAGTGTGGCATATACTTTGACACCCGCTCACTTGAATCCAAATGGCTATCAAAAAATGAACGTACCGTTAGCTTTTCAGGTATATTGGTATCTGATTTGAGACAAATTTACTAAGTAAACTATTTGAATATTCATGACTGATCAATGGTATTGTAGCTGTTTTCGGAACGAGTCAGGATTGCAATGGAGTTGTACAAGGATGACCCCAATTGCCCGGATCTCAGTAACGCTGAATCAACAATAAAATTTATTCGACTCGTCGGCGATCTTATTAATGCGATGATGTCGCGCACACCGGCCAACGCCTTGAAACCTCATGACACGTGCAGACAAAAAAAGGTATGCCATGCATACATCAAATAATAGACGTTGTTTTGGGTTGGCAAATAAGTTCCTTTCGTCTTTAAAAGTGTAATGAAATACAATTTACCGAATGAACTTATTTGCAAACCCAACACTAGTTGTTAAACCAGAAAATAAGCATTCTGCCGTGGCATCACAAAATGATAGTTTCAAATACTCCTAATGTAAATGCAAGAGTATTAATATCTCATTATACAAACACGGCTGAGCCAAGTCAGCGTGCAGATGTTGTTGAACTCTGCATAATGCAACTAAGGGCTAAAATTCGTTCTTTTGCCGTATTCCGCCCCATAATCAAATCTCCAAGTTCTTTTGGAGGTCTTAATCTCCTTAATAGATCCTCACGGCTTAATAGTGGATGCAATTCTATGTGCGTTGAGGCCTAGACTTAACGTTGATGATCAATAAGTGAACAGTGACATCTGAACTTCTTCGTCTGCAATCGCAGGCTTCATTTTGATGAATAGAGTTTGCAGCATTCCTCAAACTCTATGAAGCATTTTCAATTTTATACCATTCTGCACATATCAGTGCGAATTGTAATACCTGGAAACACAAAATGTTACGGATTTACAGACAATATTATCATGTATTTAATGTGATGGAAGGTAAACCTAGTCATTTCGAAGTTATTGATGCCATGGAGAAAGTTACTGACCGTTATTGGCCCTTGAAGCCACTAACGTAGTTGTCAAAGCGAGTGCAAATATGTGCATAATTATCAAGAATTGTTTACCAACGCATCGTACATTTGTTTTAGCACAATCATAATTGGGATTGACTATCAAGCGTATTAACAGATTTTATTACAGTAGTGGAAAATGTGCGTCGATACAATCAGCCAACGCCATGGAAATATTACGTGTTCTACACATTTGCTATTATATCATAAGTCCTTCGGATCTGTTAAAATAAAAAACATGAACATCGATCGATCCTCAAGGTATTTTACAATTGATAACAAAACTAAAACTAGAACATCATACTGACTTTCTCACGTACATATGGATACATTTTTGTAAAAGCCACTTACTAATTACTAATTGCAGTAACTCTAACTCACTACTATACAGTCTTAGCACTCTCTTCAAAGTGCGAAAACCAGTTTTGCAATAAAATGTAATAAAATGAGTTCTGTTCTGTCAAACCGATGACATGACGTGGGCCGCAACATATGTCGCGCTCAGTGGGAACGTGGCCTAAATGACTTATAAAACTCAGGCTATTGAAGATTTCCTGCAATATCTACGTCACTGGGAGAACGCCGCCAAGGTTGAAGGGTACGCTTTTGTGATATCAGCAAGTACAGCCACGGGTTTGAAAGTAACGCTGGAAAGTACGCTCGAGCTTCTTCAATTTCTGCACAAAGATTGCAACTATGACTATTTGATGACTGCTCGACTGAATCAGGATGCACTCGAAGTAAGTGAAACTAAAATATTTCATGCATGGGAATTCGTACAGTCGTTGTGCATGGGAAAATGGGAATTCGTATTTAAGGCTGCTGTCTGGCTGGTTTAGCTATATATATTGCGTGACGTCACAAGCGAGGAAACTTATTTTCCGTTATTTTCCTTCATTTCTAAATGATTTAGCAAAATCTTTGATGAGCCCGCTTCGTTATGCGATACGGCTGGCGGCTCTTCTCAATTTAGGTGCGAAAAATGTCTCAATTATGAGAAAAATGTACGTAAAGAAATCGTGCATTTCTGACCTGTCAAAACATCATGGGCGCCGCCATTACGGCCGTTCACTAAATCCCATTTTTCTGCGAATTAGGACACTCATCACACTTAAATCGAGAAGAGCCGCCTTGCTATGAACGATACAAAGCCGGCTGATCTAATAATTTTGTCAATAACTGTTTAACAAACGCAAAAAACGGCAAATTAGATTCGGCCCGTATTTTACTATCTTGACAATCCAATAGATGGCGCTAGCTGTTCCTCGCCGTAGATCTCAGTAACGTGAGCGATTTGCGGGGCCCGTAGCATAGTACCGTTGTGTCAGAACTACACACACATATATTATAGCGTGTGTCAGAACTACCACACATACAGTATATGTGTGTAGCCAAGTTTGCTGGCGAAGAGCTAGGCCAGCCTAGACGCTTGGCTCGGCTCGCTATACAGGGTGTTTCTGTTAACTCTGCATATACTTCTAGGGTGGGTAGGGGCTGCTTAGACAAGCATTTTGAGATAAGACACCCATGGTCGGAAACTCATCCTAACAGCTGTGGAGGACTTTGAAGGTTTTAATACCGCGTGCTTGTTCGTAGCGTAATGAATCAGATGTAATCACTTTCGACTCAACGCTTTACTCACCCGCAGAAAAGAGAACAACGTTGTTATGTAAAATCAACAAAATGATAAACAATGAGAAAAATAACAAAACAATATTTTTTAGTTCAGAATATAATTTCTCGTCTTCAAACTGATCTTTTACAGTAGGTGTTCGAAGTGTCCGCCACCTTGAAGAAGGCACTCCATCGCACCGGCCCACTACAATATCATTGTGCGGGAGTACCTGAACGAGAAGTACTCAGATTGGTGGATTGGAAGAGGTAGGACTTTTATTTCTGGGGCAGAATGAAAGATCTAGTGTACCCCGTAAACGGTAGACCTGTGGCCACGGAGATGGACCTGGTAGCAAGAATTGTGGCTGCCAGTGACGTCGTTCGAGATGAGCTTGCTAAAATACCTGAGGCAATGACTAGACGTGCGATGGAGTGCCTTCTTCAAGGTGGCGGACACTTCGAACACCTACTGTAAAAGATCAGTTTGAAGACGAGGAATTATATTCTGAACTAAAAAATATTTTGTTATTTTTCTCATTGTTTATCGTTTTGTTGATTTTACACAACAACGTTGTTCTCTTTTCTGTGGCTGAGTAAAGCGTTGAGTCGAAAGTGATTACATCTGATTCATTACGCTACGAACAAGCACGCGGTATCAAAACCTTCAAAGTCCTCCACAGCCGTTAGGATGAGATTCCGACCATGGGTGTCTTATCTCAAAATGCTTGTCTAAGCAGCCCCTACACACCCTAGAAGTATGTGCAGAGTTAACAGAAACACCCTGTATATATATATATATTCTTTACGCCACTATGCTTGTTAGCCGTCCACGAGGTAGCTATTTAAAAAATAATAGTACAGACTTTACAGTTTGCAGAAAATATTCGTATCAACCTGAAAAAGTTGTATTTATTTGTTATTAACAATTTAATTGTTTAAACGAAGAACCTTGGTTGATAAGATTATATTTTATGCTTTTCAATGTAAGAACATTTAACGCCTAATACGAGATTCGTATAACTAGTCAGTCACTCGTTAGTTTAGACAATTATATTGTGAATAACAAATTAAATATAACTTTTTCAGCTTAGTCCCAAAACTTTCTACAATCTGTACGCATTATATTATTATTTTTTTAATAATTAGCATATGGACCTTTGCTATGCTGGCATAGCTGTCGCAAATACTAATATTGCAAGCGTAATGGATTCCATGATTTTTTGAATGGATTATTAGATTATTTCTTACTGATTATCCAATGTTTCTCAATATCTGATGTAATGGAAACGCACAAGAAAAATAGATTCATGATAAAAACGAGTTAGATTTTTGAATAAAATAAATAATGAACATGGTTTCTGCATTGCATCCTCCCTTAGATTGCACTATGCAATTCTTATTTGATCAATATTTTGTTTTCATCTTTATATTGATTGATTTTCGGTTTTCCCTACTTCAACATTTTCGCGTAATGTTATACACACTGAAAATTATCGCAGAATAAAATTATACGCAATATTGATGAAAACGTAGCAAATTTCTAATTTAGTATTACGGGCATCGTTATAATAAATTATTTATAACTGCAAAACATTTTTATTTTATTCTTTTATTTGAAATAACTAAAAAATAGATTTATAAAAAAAATAAATAACTTTAATAATTGAAAGATTGGCCCCATCCCGGGCTGCCAAATTGCCACCCAGGAGCCGGGACGTATACGATCCGGGGTGGGGCGGGGAGTGGTGCCACCATCGGTGGTTGTGGCATATATTGTACATTTGCGGTTCTGAAAATAAAAGCAAATGGTTACCATTATAAAAACTGTTTCCATAAAGTAAAATATACAAGAAATATTACATAAATGCACGGAATACTTACTGTCTCGCTTTTTGGCGTCTTTCTCTTTCCCGCTGTCTCTGTCTTCTCTGTCTATTCAATCTCTCCCTGTTCATCCGTTCTATTTCATTCTTTCTTCGCCTGTTTATTCGTATCCTTTCTTTCTCTCGCTCTTCTTCCCGCTCCCTCCTCTTTCTTTCTCTTCTCAACCTCTCCGCCCACCTCCTTTCTTCCTCTTCATCCTCTCTCTCGAATCGTTCTCTGTCCAATAACATTGTTGGTTAGGTTTTATCATTTTATGATTTTGTACTACATTTCTAATATAATACCTTCTTCTCTTCCTTTCGTTCTCCCATTTTTCATTCTCGTCATTCTCGTCCTTTTCCTTATTCAATTCCTTTTCCTCAATTTCATACTCCTCATCCTTCTTCGGGGTTTCCCTTCCCGCAACCATCTCTTCCTGTTTCTAAAAATAAAATGTCATATAATTTATGTCAGGCGTTTTGTTAAACGTTCTGTTGCTTTCTTGAAACAACGTGGAAAAGTCACGAAAACGAAAATGAATATCAAATTGTATATCAGTATTCTCGTTTGATTATATGAAGAGTGTAAAATAGTGGCCAATACAAAATGTCCATTCGCTTGGAAGTATACAGAATAAATGCTATCCGCACACATTTCATTCAGGTATGTTTTATACATGTCCGTACCGACATGATCTTTATAATGGTTCGATTGACACTTTGCACTTCGTAAATAATATATACTGTCTTTATTTTCGATAACATGAACCGGATATAATATTACACACTCTTGCGTTAACCAGAAATAGCAAAATAAATAATTTACACTTACTGTATCTTTGACGGGAACAGACCCATGGCTGCTTTTCGTATGCTACCAGTTTGCTACCGAACTACCCTATCGTTTCACCTAGGTGAAAAACACACGAAATATAAGGGAGGGGGTGGAGGGGAATATTCCCACTGCATTGTTCGTAGTTAGATAGTGCTGAGAGAGAGAGAGAGAGAGAGAGAGAGAGAGAGAGAGAGAGAGAGAGAGGGAGAGAGAGAGAGAGAGAGAGAGAGAGAGAGAGAGAGAGATCGGTAATAAACTACATGCCTCTCGTATGTAATTTCACATTTCTCTAGTTCATGATAATATTGTACTCTTTCTACATCATCATATGCACGTTTGAAATAGATTGACAATGACTGACTCGACCAATCGTAATACGTACGTCATCGAACCTTCCAGACGTCATACAACCCGTGACGAGTGGCGAAAATTCTATAATGAATATGGCATATATTATGCAACAACTGCATCAAGAAATCGACAAACATTCGGGTTTTTTGTGTAATTTTGAATCAGTGCAATATGTAGGTGAGCACAAACTCGGACTGAAAAAGAAATTTTTTTTCTATTGCGAACAATGCCATTATAAATTCAGTATATACAACGTACCGCAAGCAAGTACTTCATTGAACATCAATCAGTGTGCTGTAGCGGGTGCTATTGTGACTGGAATAGGCCATACACAGTTGCAACAACTTTGTGCAGCGATTGACGTAGAATGTATGTCGAAAAGTACGTATATAGAAGCACATAATGATGTCGCTGAAGGATTTCAGGTTGCTGCCAAGAATTCGATGATCAGTGCCGGCTAAGAAGAAAGAAAAATTGCTGAAGAATCTGGTAACATCATAAAAGGTATGGCATTCACAAGCGTTATCGCGGACGGAAGTTGGTTGAAACGATCGTACAGGACTTCGGGAGATTATAGTTCAGTGTCAGGAGCCGGAGCCATTATTGGATTTAACACGGGGAAAATACTTCATCTGGGACTTAGAAACAAATATTGCCCCATTTGCATTAGAGCTGAACGAGCTGGTAAACAAGCAAAAAGTCATACATGCTTCAAGAATTGGCCCACCAACAAGAGTTCGACAAGTATGGAAGCAGATGCAATCGCCGAGGGATTTAACGCTAGCGTGGCGAACCATGGTCTTATTTATAAGAATTTGATTAGCGACGGAGATAGCAGCGTTACGAAGAGAATTCGAGACTGTGGTCCATACCTGCACTTCGGAATTTTTGTGAATAAGGTGGAATGTGTAAACCACATGCTAAGAAATGCCTGTATGAAGTTAAGAAGTGTAACGCACTCTAAAGGACGCATCGGAGCCCACCTGAGGCGAGTGGTAGAGATCAGAATCGTTCGAATTCGAACATCAGTCATGAAGGCGGCAAAAAATCGCCAGATGCAAGCTTTATCTTCTGCAGATAAACGTGACCTATTGAGGAAAGATATTATAAATATTCCGAGGCACGTATTTGGTGATCATGACAATTGCGAAGATATAGGATATTTTGACGATTGCGCCAAAAAAACAAGTGAAAAGAACTTGGTGCCTGATTTGCAGAAAACGGGATTGTTCATAAAGATCGAAGAAATAATGCAGCGTTTAGCAATGCATGCTGACAGTTTTCTGGAAAGTAAGAATAACAATCCCGTGGAGACTTTCAATTCTGTCATCGCTAAAATGATAGGAGGAAAACGAGTAAACTTCGGATTAAAGGGGTTATACGAGGCCCGCTGTAATGCGGCCATAGTTTCCTTCAACACTCAGCAACCGCTAACATCATTACATGAAGTCATGAATTCGACGCCGGGAGAAGTTACAATGACTTTTGAACAAAAACAGAAGCTTGCAAGGGAACAACGACTGGCCAAGACCATCGCAAAGAAAGTGCCACGTCGACGCTTCAGGACCACCAGTCAGAAGCCGGACATGAACAAAGAACAGTTTAATGCCATGCTGCAATGTTGCACAGCTAATCTGCGTAATTGGCAGAATAATAGGATCGAAATAGAAAAGGATACTCGAGACCAAGCGGATGGTGACTACTGGCTGAATCTACGAAGAAATTTTATAACAGCTTCTCACTTTGGAGAAATTTGCAAAATGCGAGAACAAACATCTTGTACAAGGAAAGTGCGAGAAATTCTGTACCCCGCTGAACTGACCCTAGCCGCTTTAGAACACGGCAAAACGAATGAAGAGCGAGCACGTCGACAAATCGAAGAAGTGGAAGGGGTGAAAATCGAAAAGTGCGGTTTGTTCATCGATCCGGAAATCCCCTATCTTGCCGCATCACCTGATGGAGTGATTGGAGACGATGGCATTGTAGAAATCAAGTGCCCGTATGCTGCAAGAGATCTCACTGCAGAAGAAGCAATCGAAACAAATAAGAGTAATCTTCGAGCGTTGTATGCTACTCCAACCGGTGCCCCAATGAAGACCAGTCACAAATATTACTACCAAGTGCAAGGCCAGTTACACATAACACGAAGGAATTTCTGCCTGTTTGCGCTGTGGACTCCGAAGGGAATAAAGATTGAACGCATTCAAAGAAATGACGTTTTCTGGATGGAGAAAATGGAGCCTTTTCTTAAAAGGTTTTATGAGAAGTGCCTGCTGCCAGAGATAGTGGATCCAAGGGGCGTAAGGAATATGCCTATTCGGGAGCCCGACTACATCTTGGCTGCCCAGAAACGAAAAAGGACTAATGACGAACCAAGCCAGCACAACAAGAAGCCGCGAAGAGTACTTCAAGAGATACAAATCTCACAGTAGAAGGCAACGGGATTTTCTCATATAGCTAAAGAAAAACAGAGATCTTCTGGTTCCCTAAACTGGAACAGCAGGAATCCCGTTCATGTGCATTCTCATCAATTAAAGTATGTATAACGAAAGATAATTAATTAATCACTCAACGTTGGCTCAATCTAATTATGTATTCCATTCAGTTTTAAGAATTGCACAACAAGGGACATACAATGAAGTACGTGTCGATGATGAAGCCAATAAATTATCCAACGAGAAGAGGATACGAATTCATTGTACAATGAATCAACCGCGTTGTTCTGCAGAGAAGAACTTGGGGACAATCCTCATTATGTCTCCCAAATATATGATTGGGATTGAAGGTTCCACGAAAAAAAAGCTACAATCAGAGGTTTGTAATTTTCGGAGAGAACAGCGATGTGACTTTTTTGTTCACGAAGTACATGGATATAACACACAGCAAGTGGAAAATAAATCTTGCAGATTGAAGGTCAGTAGTTTCCATGTAGAAAATATACATTGCAGTCATCTTTTGGTTCAAAGAAGAACATATATATAAAGCACATTCGTCTAAAAATGTATATACCGCCTTCCAATTTTATAATTGGAATTGGAGGAAAACCAATGGAGGTTATGGTTAGTGATTTCATTTTGTAAAAGTTCAGAACGTATTCACATCTTCCAGTGACCTACATGCATGAGTGGGGTTGACTGTGCAAGATTAGTTCATCATCGTCGTCGATAAGTTTTTCACATGATAAACTGCGACAAGACCTGTCCACCAAATGCATGGTTGGAGTTGACAGCTTATAGAATGTAAATCTAACAATTAGGTTTGAGCAGTTTCCAAAGCAAAAAACTTTATTCGTGTCCCCCAAAGTGTAACTGGGGTTGACAATGTTCAAATAAGTAGACTTTGTGCAATTAACAATATAGAAATGGTAACAGTAGAGCTAATAGTTGAACTTATACTATGATCGTTAGCACCGCTTCGCATGTTTGGGGTCAACATAGTCAACGTACTAGATTGTAAATATCATATGATTTATACAAAAATACCAATTTTATCAAATCATCATTTTTCAAATGCACTAGGAGACACCCTTACCTACCTCATTTGAAGCAAGTACAAGGTAAGCCTTAGGTCAGTACTGGCAACAAAGCGCTATTCCCCTTGCCTGGTGTCAGATACAATGCAATCTGTATAGAGATCATTTTGCACATACTCTAATATTAGGCAAGGTGAGTATATACCATCAGCTAACATTTACTATTTTTGTATTGTCATATGTCATGTACTATGATTGTACGCATTTATACCAATATTATGATGTGTATTATTTTCCAGAAACAAGGTTTTCAAATAAAGATACATTTTATAATACCCCAAGAATTTTTTTACTGAAATTTAATTATATAACATAACATTGTAATGACATGTAAGTATTATAATTTACCGGTAAGATTAAAAATAACATGTCATTCTGAATAAAATATTGCTTGTAAAATAATGCGTTAATAAATTTGACGTTTCAATAGTTGTTTTTTTATATCTACCACATATTTTTAAAAAATTTATTAATTGTCTTTATTATAAAAACAACATGATAAGGAAAGTAATAGGGTCGAAGTACTGAACTTACACAATATAATAAAAAAAAAAATTTCTTGAAAATTTTGGGAGGTGTCTGGCACCCTTTGCGAAGGAACCCCCAAATACTGCAGCTATGACGCCCCTGTCAGAGCTTCGTACTTTCGCCACCAGTCAACGCTCGAGTCAACACCGAAATTTTTTCCAGCCAGACAGCAGCCTTAATGGCAATATTTTGATGCAGAGATTCTTCGGTATAATGCGAAACGCCTGTGGGAGCAACGATCACCCAGATCCGGTATTATTCGCCCAAGTCTTCCGATTGCTGTGCTCCTATTCGCTAATCAAGCCGCCAAGAGGATCGAATGTGTGTGGCACCGAGTTGCTGCAGACGTTAATGGAGACGAAGGAGTCGATGGCAACTAGCGAAAATTCAAAGAAGAAATTCCTCGAGAAACTCGACGCTCTTATTGAAAGTGGTCAGTTCGATGAACAAGAGGAAATGACCCCTGCAGGTGTTGTCCACCGAGACCATTCGTACTCTGATGCACAATATACTCCCAGTGATAGTCATATGGCAACCCACGATTACGATGTCATGAAAACAAGCGATGAAGTACAGGCGTACATCGCTGGTTACGTGGCCCGAAAAGTTATACGTTTTACCAAATGCACTGATTGTATCGATCGCCTGAAAAGTAATGACCAGTCACGTTTGTAAATCACTACCTCCCCCGTGTTCGGTCACATGCAAATACTCAGATTGTCCCTACTGCTTGCCTTCGTACGCTACATGGAAGTAAGAATTGGGAGGTGTATTGTCAAATTTTGGACCCGAATAAAAATGTTTGATCAGCGATAATATATGACCCAGACCACCATTTTCCACCAAGAAATCCGGGACTCAATTTTAGATTCACACTTTCTTTTTAATACTCACAAGCTAAAAATAATTATTTATTTTCTCCTCTTCAAAGACATTTCTACCGCCCTATTACGAGGTAGCATGTTTTTTTAAAAAGTTGAAAGCTAGTTCATTCCTAGCTTGAAATTCTAGGTCGCTAAAGTGCTTGTGTTATTAATGATCACTGCAAATGTTTATTTTCGATATTGTTCCTTCGCAGCTAAATAATAAGTTAGCCTATTTGTAAAATATTCTAAGTATTGCCAAACAGCAGAAGCAGTGAGACCGAAATATAATGGTTAAAGAATGTGCGGAATTCCAGAGTGATCTGAATATTTAGCAATTTTATTCTCTTTGTAAATAACTAACAATAAAACTACGTCTCGTGATGGGAGTTGAAATGAACCTTTTAAAGTTACTGATGTAACCGCACTAGTATTGCTAAAGTAGAGACAGATGAGCTCTGAGTACGACGTATTCAACACGCCGTTGTATGTTTCAAGTCGTACATAATTGTTTTCCCATCGAATAATATTTTTCTTTCTGATAATGTTACAGAATCTTCGGTACTACGTGTAAACTCAACAAAAAATCCTCGGAATGACGCTGATTGACGTTTGAGAGTAACAAAAAAAAATATTCGAGAGCACTTAACTACTAGATCGTGCAATTTTCGAGAAATGAAGCCAAACTTACACAAGTGAATTCACATTAAACTGTCGATGGTAGGTATTGAATATTTCAATAATGGATAAAATGGTTCAAATTCTACAAAATTTTGAGTTTGTATAATACTCGATTATTTTTGTCGCGCCAGTTTTAAAGTACGGAGTAATAACTTCGTACATACATAAATGGACAATAATTATATTGTAGTTTTTAACTTATCGTTTTGTTGTGATGTATGTGTTTGTTGAAATACCCATAAATTAGCATCTATCTAGTTAGCCTGTTATCGAATAAAATATCGGAATGAATCAACAAACTTAAACAAGTCTCGCGCGATATTATAAATAAAAAATCGTACAAATTGAAACTTACATATTGCTTCCACATGAAGTTGCGACACACACCATACATCCTCTATGAGGAAGCCCTGAAAAGTGTGAAAGGAAAGTTTCAATTTGCATCAGTATGTGATCAAAAACATCATCGTCTGAAAAATGTATCGAGCCGATAGCATTATGTAATTGCGTCTATATTAATTATAAAACGGAGACTAGTGTAAATCTGTATTAAGGATGTACTGGCAGTACAGTAAATTTTATATGCTACTTTTTTAGTTAAACAGTTATTAAACCTATGAAATTTATCTGAAATATTTTAGTGAAATTACAGATAAGCTTTCAGCAAACAAAAAATGAGCTATATAAAATAAAAATGGGGCCATTATTGCAGAATTTTCATTGATAACAACTAAATTAATATTGCCTCATAGTTAATTGCAATAAGTTATGCGTGTCAAGTTCTTATTTTTTATACAGCGCACTGTGCGGTAATCATAAATGGAATGGGAATAGATTGAGAAAAATAGTTTGTGACAGATTTTACTTCTAAGCTATTATTTTTAATGAAACGAGTTCTTACGATTGAAATGTGATTTATTCTTACTAAAATTGTTTAATAGGCTTAAGATTTTTTATGAAATGTCGAAATCTTGAAGAAAGGCAATATTTATTGTTCCCATAATCATACTGAAAACAGCGCGTTTAAAAAAAATGCGAAGTCCTACTTTAAATGTAAAGAGTACCATCTTAGGTATATTACAAATATGTATATAGACTATATAATAGAAATATAGATTATTACAAAATGTGTTCAGATTAAATAAAGTATCATCTTTGTGATGAAAGTCATTTTTGATAAAATACTAATTAAAGGTTTTTTTCATCCGCTTTAATTATTTTAGTAGCGGCGAAAATGTATGATCGAAATACTGTGAGTATAAATCTTATTTAAATATTCGTATCTTCCGATAGCTCACGTCAGTGAATAAAGTACTTGGAGATCTGAAATTTAGTGTGTAATATCCATTGAGGTAGTGCTAAAAGCTAATCGAATTATGAGAAAACAAAAAAAAAAAAATTGAGCCAGAAGGTAGGCTGGGTTCACCATACATACCTAGTATAAATAATCGTAAGGGAATATGTTATAAACAAAAAAGTTAACATAGATTACACAACGTCATCGTAAAATTATCATAATATGTTAGACGATACAACATCAATGGAAACTGCCCGCTGCTAATCTTTATTGTTGGAAACATCGCATGGTGCACTTACAATTTTAAGCCATTGAAAATCGTTCAGGCTAGTATGTGAAATTTAAATTGATCGTATATTTATATCGAATTTTTCGTAGACACGTTTCTTTGATATTTTTCTCCATGAACACAAGTTCATAGAGAAATGCTGATGTGATTTTATAAATTTATCCTCAGAACTTATCCTATTTATTTCTATTAAAATATATCCTATTATTTTTATTAGAATGTATACAGTATATCAATCCAACGAAAGCTTACCTTGCCTTAGTACTTAAATTATATTTCGGAGTTGCTCCATGTGGTTAAATATGGCACCAAGTTGCCAAAATGTCACATTTTACCGTTTCCAGAGCTATGGTGAAGTCTGTTTCATTCTATTAGTTCCATAATTGTTAGTTTGAAAATTCAATTGCAGATTGCATCAGCTTGTTGACATCAAGTTCTTTTAATCAAAGTCTTAAGAATACTACCGCTGTCCCATATACTCACTTTACAATGTTTTGACAAGCACATATGTATTCATCCATGTAAGGTTTCTTCAATTTATCAACTCTGGGGTGAAAATACATTTATTTATTTTTTTAGTTAGGCACAAAATTAAGATTAACAAGCTGCTTGGTGCCGCTTCCACATTGCATGGTATCAGCTGGAGTGCGTAAAATACTTTTCTTACCGGAAGCAAAACTATTCTCAGATTGGGGTTGCCTAAATGAGACCACAATTCTGGTCGAAACGACCTATTCATTAATTTTCAGTGAAATCTATAAAAACGTTTGTTCACATTAACAATGTTCATGTGATACGGATATACACTTCAGGGATAATGATCAGTAGGGTTGTTTTAATGAAGCACTGATAAATTCTAAAAAAACACGAATTAATTTATTAATCTTTAACAGAATATAAAAAAAAGACTTGTTTACATCAAGCACTGAGACTCTGACACTTGATATATTTTTTTTGACTTATTATATTGGTTATTGACAAATTAAGTTATTTTGAAATTTATTACAAAGTATCCAACCAAACAGACTTTATTACTGTGTTTGCAGCATATTCATTGGCATAAAAGACCCTGATGAATTGTCACTTTAAAAACATTAAAAAATATATAACTAAGTAAATAGAAGAATGCTTGACATTTCACCACCATACATGGCGAAATGTATGTCAAGCTCCCTCTCGCTCATTTTATAGTCGTCTCTGTCGGCGGTCTACAGACGACGGCAGCGCCACCCCAATATGCAATATAAAATTTTCAGCTGTATAAAGTTAGCCACCCAACATTAATTCAAATGTTTTTTATTAACTTTATCCGATTGGTGGTCGTTTGGTGGTCAATGGTAGTGTAATAAAATCGTTTGGTGGTCAGTCGTTTAATTACAAAAACTAATTCAAAAAATAAGGCCCAAAGTTAGCCCAACAATTTTTTTCTTCTTCAAAATCACTTCAATGAGGGCTTAATCGATGCAGAATCGTTTGGTGGTCAAGAATAATATAAGAAAATCGTTTGGTGGTCAGTCGTTTCGCCAATAAATACAAAAAACCGAAACAGAGATCCCAGTCAAATTGCGCATAATGGCGCATACGCAATTGGGCATTGGTGGTGCTGCTCATGTCCTTGCGGTGGCATAATGAAACCTCAGATTTACTTCATATAGAGCTGATTCAATGTAGAATCGTTTGGTGGTCAGTCACGAACAGTGTGATTAATGAAATTTGTCGCCAGTTAAGCGGAGCAGATTTTGAAGAATGTTACAGTCAGGACAGGCATGTCACTTTTGAATGTTGCTGGAGACGAAAATGTTGGTAACTGTAATTATATCAATGGATAACTTTTAATTGCTAATCTTAACAAAAAATCTGCTCCGCTTGACTGGCGAGAAATTTCATTAATCACACTGTTCGTGACTGACGACCAAACGATTCTACATTGAATCAGCTGTATATGAAGTAAATCTGAGGTTTCATGATGCCAACACAAGGACATGAGCAGCACCACCAATGCCCAATTGCGTATGCGCAATTTCACTGGGATCTCGGTTTCGGTTTTTTGTATTTATTGGCGAAACGACTGACCACCAAACGATTTTCTTATATTAATCTTGACCACCAAACGATTCTGCATCGATTAAGCCCTCATTGAAGTGATTTTGAAGAAGAAAAAATGGTTGGGCTAACTTTGGGCCTTATTTTTTGAATTAGTTTTTGTAATTAAACGACTGACCAATTGCGTGCGTATGCGCAATTGCACTGGGATCCCGGTTTCGGTTTTTTGTATTTATTGGCGAAACGACTGACCACCAAACGATTTTCTTATATTATTCTTGACCGCCAAACGATTCTGCATCGATTAAGCCCTCATTGAAGTGATTTTGAAGAAGAAAAAAATTGTTGGGCTAACTTTGGGCCTTATTTTTTGAATTAGTTTTTGTAATTAAACGACTGACCACCAAACGATTTTATTACACTACCATTGACCACCAAACGACCACCAATCGGATAAAGTTAATAAAAAACATTTTAATTATTGTTGGGTGGCTAACTTTATACAGCTAAAATTTTCATCACTTTCATCAGAGATGAGTAGGGAGATTGCCAATGAGCCTGTTTTTGGTGGTCGCAATTTTTCTCTGGTTTCGGCGCGCCACCTTAGCGGAGGGCCCTCGAAGCAGTTCCACGTTTTTGATTGGTCGTATATATATAGTAATACTACGCGTGTTAATCTGGAGCTGTTTTGGCGCGTCGACGCGCCACCTGAACGAGACTCTCGAAGCAGTTCCACGTTTTTGATTGGTCGAATGAATTCGTGTGTTCCTCGAGATCCACGATTTTAAACCGGGTGAACACTCAAATAGGGAGACTTGTATCCACCTTTTTTTTACAGGGTATTGCATAAACCGTAGTAATAAGGTATTCAATACCCTTAATATCCATATGAAGCTCTAAAAATCATAGAGTAAGCAAATAAAACTTAAAAAAAAACCTCTAACGTGGGTAACTACAGAAATATAAGTTTGCTAATTGATATACCACAATGACTCGATAACACACGTGCTTGCTGCTGAGTTAACGTCCGAGAGTCTCGGGTTCAAAACTCACATATTACCACTTTTTTTTTTTAATTATCAACTATGCTTATTGGTCTATCTAATTAACTGAAGTTTCATGAAATACATGATAATGTTAATCTACAAATATTGTATTATATTACATCGTATACATGCAATAAATTGGTACATGAATCAGCGAACGTTTCTTCTTCCCGAGAGCCTACCTGTGACAAACATCTATGTTACGCTGTTTCATATTTTAATAGCATAAATAATATTTAGACGGATAAAGAAGGCATTACGGAAAATTACCAAAAACAAAAATGCACTTATAAATCTCGGGCATAAAAATAATGATGAGCATATAAAAATGAACCAATTATTTTCTATAGTGAGATGAAACGGATAATGTATCTGGTTAGGGATTTTTTTTCATTTAATTTTTACCATTCAAGGCTATGTAAAGGTAACATTTTTAATACATCGAATTATCAGAAAATTATGTCGAGGTATAATTTTAATTCTGAATTATTTTTTACATCAGAACATAGTGATAATTCGAGATATTAAAAATACAATTATCTTTCCGTAGGCTTGAATAAAAAAAATTACTAAATTGAATCAGGCTACTCAAAAATGTATGAAACTAACAATTTCTAAGCAGATACACTATTTGTTTCATCTCACCATAAATTTGGCTATCGCATACTTTGGAGTCGATTTCTTTTACGAACACGCTTATTCGAGGTCTTATGGTTGTTTGGGGTCCGACCTCAAAGTTTTTACAGCGTAATGACTGTTTCGAGGCCCATAAAGATGACTCTCACACCGAATTTGTTTATATTTTTTTATTGTTAATAAAATTGTTTATATTGTTAGGTTAGGTTTCATTAGGTTAGTTTAGCTTAGAATTCCAATGCTGTGACACCCCAAGGTATTAGTATTTTTAAAAAAAAAAAACATTAGCTTGCAGGTTTGACCCCTTAATGTTTCGGGTCCCCAAAGTATTCCGTGGACATATTTATATACATATGTATAAAATAATTGTGTAGGTTTTTTACGCTTTTCATTTTTTTTACCCGATATTAATAAGTGCAATTTTTTGGGACATTTTTTACTACTTTTCTATTCGGCTTAATAATATTTAAACTATCAAAAAGTGAAACAGCCTGCCATACGTGCGAGTGTTATCAACATTTTTTTTTAATCAGACCACGCTGCGACCACGGCACATTAAAACAAAAAATGAAATGGAGAATTGTATCTATGTTAGAAATGCAAAAGCGTTAAGCGAATGGAACTAGATTTTTTTCCATTGTTGTCAATTTTTCTCTTACATCTTTATGAGAGTCCGTGTGGCAACAAGTGAGTCTGCTGACTTCACCAGCTATGGATGATCATGTATGAAGAACATAAATTGGACGCGTTCGCAACGATTCAGCTTCGTAATCGTAAGGTTGCCGCGTTCGCGTCTAGAGACGAAAACTTTTTTTTTTCTTCCTTTTTTTTTGTTTAATTTTTTTAAGAGGTAATGCCACTCTAACGGCTTAAAAAAATAAAAAATTGTGGTCAATTATTATTAAAAAATAGCATATGTAATATAAAGTCTATTTAGATGAATTTATTGTACATTAAACGTCATTAATGTTGTCCAGCTTGTTGATGCAGTGCGATGAGGTAAGAGAGAAGAGTGGACAGTGACTGTTTGATGGACGTATATATCAGGATAAGTGCGTGAAACGCAGCTAGGCGCTATGGTGCGAGCGAGACACAAAAGCGTCGTACGGTGCGTCCTTTTCGAACACATGAGTGGGAGTGAGACGGCAGTCCATGAGTCCCACTGAGTCGTACCTGGGAACTTGGTGGGACATTGGCGCTAGCTAGCCTGGTCGACAACGTAGGAGGAGTTGCCCCACCAAGCTCCCTAATGCGAGTGAGGGGCCGTATTGCCGTCTCGCTTACACTCGTGCTGTGCAACAAAGATGCATCAACGGACGCTCTGGCATCTCGCTCGCACCGTAGTGCTCTCTGCGTTGCACGCACAGGCAGAGGTACGTGAGCAGGCACCGCCCAGTGTCCTCTCTTACCTCACTGCACTACAAGGTGGACCTATTAATGACGCTCAGTGTACATGATTTTAAGAGTATACAATTTTTTTTTCCAAAATGGTGACTTCGCATCTTATCGAACAAAACCTTTTGTTCATAACAGTGTTCTGCGGCTGGACGAATTACTTTTTGGAGGTTTGACCTGAAACAAAAATCCAAATAATTTTCAATTCTATATAAGAATAGCTGCAGAAGGTCTAATCAGAACTTTGATTTTAGACGTACTTTTTTAATTTCCCTACGTATTTCTCTAGCTATTCTTATACATAACTGAAAAATATTTGGTTTTTTGTTTCGGGTTAAACTTCCAAGGAGTGATTTGTCTGGCCAGAGAACACTGTTCTGAACAAGAAGGTTTGTTGGGTATGCCACTATTTCGAAAAAAATTAAACAAAAAATTTGTTTATACTCTTAAAATCATACTGCCTTTCCTTTTTCTTATTTTCGTATTCCATACTTGAAACGCTTATATTCATTCACTCTATATTTGAAAACGCAGAGCGAACTGACACTCTCAAACTAGAAGAAAGAACTGAAAAAGGCTAGCAGAAGCCGCGGGAATGTTTTCAGTTTGCTTGCAACATTGTATGCCTTCATGGGTTCGCGGCATATTCTTGAAAAGGTTCCGTTCACTATTACTTTTCTACGATTGCTATAATTCATTCCCGATTTTTATGTGTTTTATTTGACAAATGGAAAATAATGAAGTCTCTAGCAAGACGCACATGTCATTGCATAAAGTATTTGTTATAAAACTGCATATGCAATGTCTTGAACTACACATATTTTATTTCGCGTGTGGTTTGTTTAGGACTGCATTATTTTTGAACTTCGCCCTCCCATGCGAGTCATGCAATACCGGGTTAAAAAAAATTAAACAAAAAAGAAATGAAGAAAAAAAAGTCTTCGCATCTTTAGACGCGAACTCGGCATCTTACGATTACGAAGCTGAATCGTTGCCAACGCGCCCAATGCGTGTTCTTAACAAACAGTAATCCATAGCTGGTACAAATACGCAGCCTCACTTATTGCGATATGGACTGTCATGAAGACGTAAGAGAAAAATTGACAGCAATGGAAAAAAATCTCGTTTCATTCGCTTAACGCTTAACGCTTTTGCATTTCTAACATAGATAAATTTCTCGATTTCATTTTTTGTTTTAATGTGCCGATTAAACAAAATGTTGATAACACTCGCACGTATGGCAGGCTGTTTCACTTTTTGATAGTTTAAATATTATTCAGCCGAATAGAAAAGTAGTAAAAAATGTGCCAAAAAATTGCACTTATTAATATCGGGTAAAAAAAATGAAAAGCGTAAAAAACCCACACAATTATTTTATACATATGTATATAAATATGTCCACGGAATACTTTGGGGACCCGAAACATTAAGGGGTCAAACCTGCAAGCTAATGTTTTTTTAAAAAAAAAATACTAATACCTTGAGGTGTCACAGCATTGGAATTCTAAGCTAAATTAACCTAATGAAACCTAACCTAACAATATAAACAATTTTATTAACAATAAAAAAATATAAACAAATTCGGTGTGAGAGTCATCTTTATGGGCCTCGAAACAGTCATTACGCTGGAAAAACTTTGAGGTCGGACCCCAAACAGACCTCGAATAAGCGTGTTCGTAAAAGAAATCGACTCCAAAGTATGCGATAGCCAAATTTATGGTGAGATGAGACAAATAGTGTATCTGCTTAGAAATTGTTAGTTTCATACATTTTTGAGTAGCCTGATTCAATTTAGTAAATTTTTTTTATTCAAGCCTACGGAAAGATAATTGTATTTTTAATATCTCGAATTATCAGAATGTTCTGATGTAAAAATAATTCAGAATTAAAATTATACCTCGACATAATTTTCTGATAATTCGAT
Organism: Cephus spinipes; assembly: GCA_963971525.1. Classification (NCBI taxonomy): domain Eukaryota; kingdom Metazoa; phylum Arthropoda; class Insecta; order Hymenoptera; family Cephidae; genus Cephus; species Cephus spinipes. The sequence goes on from OZ020573.1 coordinate 18,843,967, forward strand.
GTATTAAAAATGTTACCTTTACATAGCCTTGAATGGTAAAAATTAAATGAAAAAAAAATCCCTAACCAGATACATTATTCGTTTCATCTCACTATAGAAAATAATTGGTTCATTTTTATATGCTCATCATTATTTTTATGCCCGAGATTTATAAGTGCATTTTTGTTTTTGGTAATTTTCCGTAATGCCTTCTTTATCCGTCTAAATATTATTTATGCTATTAAAATATGAAACAGCGTAACATAGATGTTTGTCACAGGTAGGCTCTCGGGAAGAAGAAACGTTCGCTGATTCATGTACCAATTTATTGGATGTGTACGATGTAATATAATACAATATTTGTAGATTAATATTTTCATGTATTTCATGAAACTTCAGTTAAATAGGTAAACCAATAAGCATAGTTGATAATTAAACAAAAAAAAGAGGTAAGACGTGAGTTTCGAACCCGAGACTCTCGGACGTTAAGGACGTTGTTCGGTGACAATCTCACCAAAAAGTTATACCGTACCGCTAGCATGAATGCCATTACGCACACGCACAAATGGTGTGCACCGACAAGCACACACTAATACGGTAAACGAGCTGGCAACATCGGACTGCCCCATTACGCTCAGCGGCCAAACAGACATATGTATGTGCAAGTAATGCGCTGTCCCCTCCGCCGACCCAGCTACGCTGTTGCCACGTCGCGAGCGTTCCCCCCACCACACACCTAATACTTTCGAAAATTTTACAGTTTTCGTCAAAATAAACATGGATCGAGACGGTCAAAAAATTTCATTTTTTTTGAGAATATGTCTTTTAGAGTCTTTTAACTGTTAGCAAAGTTTCATGCATGTGTTAGACCTCCATCGATGTCAAAAAATTAATATAGGCCATGCGTCTATGCTTTGCGTGTTAAAATCATCAATTTCAATGACATTTTTTACCAATTCCGGACGGCAAAACGATTTTTGCCTGAGGAGAAATATTTTTTTAATAATTCGAAGAATATTTGGTGAAAGTTTCAATCCTCTGTTGGATCTTTCATTTTACCGAACAACATCCTTAAAGCAGCAAGCACGTGTGCCATCGAGTCATTGTGGTATGTTATTTAGCAAACTTATATTTCTGTAGTTACCCACGTTCGAGGTTTTTTTTTAAAGTTTGATTTGCTTACTCTCATTATTTCCAAAGCTTCATATGGATATTAAGGGTATTGACTACCTTATTACTACGGTTTATGCAATATCCTGTAAAAAAAGGTAGATACAAGTCTCCCTATTTGAGTGTTCACGCGGTTTAAAATCGTGGATCTCGAGGAACACACGAATTCATTCGACCAATCAAAAACGTGGAACTGCTTCGAGAGTCTCGTTCAGGTGGCGCGTCGATGCGCCAAAACCATGCGCACCTGCATTTTTATTTCTAAAGCCTTTATTCAGTTGAAATCCCATAACATCATCGTACCAGAAATCAACATATCTACAGAGGATTGAACACCGTTGGAGCGCTCATCAGAGCTTTGGTGGCTAACGAACCCACCTCGCCAGATTCACGCAGTCGAATCTGCCGCGAAAACGACAGTGGCGACGATCAGGACGTCACACGTTCGTGCTCCTTTACTCTAGTCTCCATGGTGACTAGGAACGCATTGAACTGCGATTGCGTTCGCGTTCGAACGCGCGTTTGACGAGTGTGACTGGGCCTTAACCATCATCGACAGTCAGTGACATCAAGCAAAACGACAAGTACTCGAGTGAGAATTGTACGGAGAGTTTTTTTACACACGTTTTGACAAATAAAGTTGATTGAAATATTATGTGACGTGATTTTTCGAATCACGGTCCCAAGGCGGCTCCGGTTACCGATAAAGATAACGTTCTCGATTTCTGGTTCTCTTCGGATCGCCACCCTGCTCAGAAGCTACGCTCTCGGATTGATTCGTATAGATATGTCAAGGCTCTCGGAAGATTTCGTTATTGTTTAGGTGAGGTCGAGGTGCTCGAATCTGCCGTGGGGGGATAGTCTCGACGTACCGAGTTGCCCGGCAGAGGAGAGTACCCGACGGAGACGTCTCCACGGACCGGCAGAAGCCCGGGTGAAATACCGGCGCCCCGCTGGAGATGGGCAAAGGGCTGTAGAGCGGGCGGAGAGATAGTTTTGATACCGTTAAGGGCAGGAGAGGAACCTCCTGCCCGAGTTAAGGATGAGGTGCCCAGCTGTCGCCCGATGCCCTGGGGAAGCGGCCGTGGAGGATCTCCAGAATTACGTACCGATTCGTTAAGGAACGCTCTCGATTTGGTTTAAAGGGACGATTCGAAGGAGATAGAAGTGTTATCGGTTAAAAGGCTCTCGACCAATCAGAATGATTAGTTCTCGGATTTGGCTATTGTCAAAGCAGTCTGTCTCGGGGCACCGACCGAGGTGTCACGGGCTGGCTCGTGCTCCCGTGCTATCTGTTGATAGTTTTTCTTGCCGTGTTTCGCTCCGGTATAGCAAGTTCTCGAATCGTACAGTTCTCGCGTTGTTCTCGCGATATCCAGGAATTCTATGAATTCCTGTGAGTGTTACGGAGGTGAAGTGCTGTGCCTTAGTGCAGTGCTCACCCGAGTGTCCTTGGGATGCAGTTCTCGACCTCCCCGGATTAGCTGTATCAGCTCCGGTGAGTCTTCCAATTTATTAATTGGTTAAGGGATCTCGATGGATAGTTTAGATTCGTTCTGATACGTTCTCGGTCCGTCGCTCTCTATCCCTCGCACTATTTGCCGGACTCGTACTCCGACCCTCTCTACCTCAAACCTAGCAGCCTGAGTGGCCGTGCATTTCCGTAACCGTCCGCTCCCGTTCGTGTATCCAGTTGCGTTTGCTGATTTTACGCGACCCCAAAGATCAGCACCTACGGTTGCGTTTCTCGATTTCACGCGTCAACAAAAATCGAAAGGATCCGTTAAGCTACCGCCTCGTCTGATAGGTTCCGTCAGAGCTCTCGTTCTTGGTGGAGTTGGGCCTGTTCCACCCCAACTCCCAGTTTATACCGGCTCGTCAGTTCCCGGTGAAAAAAGAATTGGCTGGCGCCCGCCTGGCTTGCGGATGCACGAACGACGGGTGGACGGCCGAAGGTAACGTAGGTTGGTTCTCGAAGATAGTTCGTTCTCTGAGTTTTGCTATCGGTGTCGGGTCTCGAAAAGAAATACGTTACAAATGGCGCCCAACGTGTGGCCAGCCAGCAAATAGTGTGTTACCGTATGCTCTCGACTACTTTTGCTCGCGAAGAGATGCTCCCGAGCTCGTCTCGTTTTCGACCTATGCTCCCGGTTACGATGATTCTTCGTAGATCCCGAAGCGGTCACGCTCGTTCGGCGATCGGTCCCCGATCTGCAGTAGTTCTCGAACCTTAGAAAAATTCCGATGCACTTTCTTGCATCAGGCTATCGCCTTGCGAAAACAAAAATCGCCAGTTATCGAAAAGTTCTCGGTGAGGAAATTTCAAATTTCCTCCTCTCGCGATCCCCACCCATCGGTGACGTTCTCGACGCGGTTACCCCTAGGTGACAGCAAGGTTACCGCTTTATTGTGAAGCTTAGGCTAAACACGGTAAACGGTCGCGGATATTCCCCTCCGGGAATCTTCGACTTTGAAAAGTCGCGTTCTCGATCCCCGCTGGTGACGCTCCTTGAGTTGTCATTCCCGGGTGACCCTATCGGTCATCGAGGTATTGTTACACCGAAGACGGTTACCGAAACGGTTCCCGAATTCGGAAAACAAGTTTTTCAGAAGATTTCGAAGGACCCCCTACCCTAGAGTCCCGGTTCGCGACAGCCGAAATCGGTAGGTTCTCGGTCACTCTGTCCTGGTACCTCGCTGTGTGCAGACCTTTTCTTGGGAAGCGACACGACACCAAGGCACCTTAGTAGATCGACTCCGATCACCGTAGCTCTCGAATATAGAATCTTGCTCTCGATTTAAAGGACCTACTCTAGGTTTGCTCTCGTTTAAATAGTTCTCCCGAATCGCCGGTCAGTTGGGAATTTCGAGGGGATCTCTTGTGTTCCGTGGGCGAGTTCGCGAAGTCCGACCTCCCGGCATGGGACACTGTCGGTGCTCTGGTACACGCGCACACGCGTAGGCTCGCGAATTCCTTCGGTGGAAACTGTCGATGACAGTCAGCTCCCGATTTTCTTCGCCAGTCGCCTGTCATGGCCGAGGAGCTGAAGGCTCTGCGGTCCGAGAGACCCCGGTCTCGAAGACCAAGGGGACCGAAGGCGTCCCTCGGTGGTCCGCCGAAGCCACCGGCTATCGGTTCCGTCAGGGGAACCAACGGGGATAGGGCTTGCCCGAAACCCTAAGGAAACCCTGCCAGTTCTCGGTGTGGACTCCATAGTCCTGGATCTCGTACTTGGCCTTCGGGCCAATTGCTCTCGTTACCGGCTCTCGGGCCTAGCTCTCGTTATGTGTGTCGAAAGACCGCTCTGCTCTCGTTAAAGGAAGGGACCCTAGGTCCCAACCTTTGGTATGTGTGTCGAAAGACCGCTCAGCTCTCGTTAAAGGAAGGGACCCAACAGTCCCAACCTTTAGGGTCTAGATCGCAAGGTCTACGGCTCTCGCTAACGGAAGGGACCTTCAGTCCCAGCTTTCGGTACGGGAACTCTATGATTCCACAGCTCACGCTACAGAGAAGGACGTCAAGCCTCCTCTCATGAACCATGGAACGCGAATCCGCGCAGCCCGCGTTGACAGGGCAGACCATGGGCCCTAGTTCTCGATCCGCGAAACGCGAAACCGCGCAGCTCTCGAAGAAACAGAAGGATCTGATGTCCTAGCTCCCGGTGTGTTCGCATGCTGACAGTTCTCGGAGAAGCAAAGGGACCCTCGAGGACCCTTAGTTCGCGATACGCGTGCCAAAGCACAGCCGCTCTCGAAACACAGGCCTCCGGCCTCAGTTCGCGACGTGCGAGTCACGGGACTCGAGTTTCGGAAAGTGGTTCCTCAAGCCCTGCTCGCGAAGATGGACAGCCATCAAGCTTGCGGAATACAGCTCTCGGATATAATACGAAGATCCCTAAAGGGTAACGTACGCTCTCGACTTTCGTGTTTGTCCGCGTCCTGTCATCATCGTTCAGTGTCCGTTTGTCGATCTGTGTTGAATACTTTCTCGGGGCGAGAGAGGATCAACCTCTCACGCGTTCTCGGTTCGCCTGCGAAACATATTAAATCAGTTCTCGGCAGTAAACAGCAGGTGAACAAGGCTCGCTATCGTTATGGCTCCCGAAACAAGCTATGCTTTATACCTTCTCGGAGCGCCAGGGCTAATGCCTCCGCGCGATCTCGATCTACCCGCGCAAAATAAGAAATTAGCTATCGACAGTAACCAGCGGGTAGAACTTCGTGCTATCGAAGAAGAATAAATTCAGTTCTGGGTCTCTAGACTTAGCTCACGACAGCAAGGATAACCGACTTCAGCTCTCGTTACAGAAAAGAAAAAGGAATTGTTAGATCTCGCTTCACACGTGGATAGGGAATCAACGAGAATAATCGGTGAAGGAGAAATTCCCCGCGTGAGGATACCGAAATTATTCCTGTCTGGAAACGGATAGTAGCTCTCGATATTATGGTTCTCGAATAGTATTGTCACGCCGAGGAAAACAAAATCTCTCGTGCTGCTCTCGGTTTACCCGTGCCAAGGTAAACGGCTCTTGCGTGTAAACACGCGTAAGAAGGCAAACGATCTCGGAAAGGAATTAAGTCGATTCCCCGCTCTCGAATTAATTCGCAACTTGGTCAGAGGACCATGCGAAGAGATATCGCTACAAAAAAAAAAATAATAGTTCATTTCTCGAGCCGAGAGAGTAAACATCTCTCGTGCGATCCCGGCTTACCCGCGAAATATTAATTGAATAGCTCTCGACAGTAACCAGTGGGTAAGACATCGTTCGCTCTCGGATTATCGTATTTTGCTTTCTCGTTCCAGGAGACCTCGGTCCCTGAAACAGTTCTCGATTTCAGTTCACGACTTGAGTACGGCCTAAGGGCCAGAACTAGCTCACGATTGTAACGTGCTCTCGACCGTCTCTCCCTACGGAGATGGAACAGAATGGTCTAGTTACCGAGTTCTCGAATTGTGATCTTTAAACATCTTCTCAAGCCTACGAAGTATCAGGCAGCTCTCGCCTTACCTACCTCAATGTTATTGTTGTCACTCTGTCTCGCTCTCGCTCATAACGGTGGGTAAGAATACCGGCTATCGAAACTGGTTTTGACCGACCACAGTTCACGAAGTAAATTAGCAAATGTCGTAATTGACAAGCTCTCGGCCGAAATATTAAATTCGGAAAGGTAAATTTTCTCGAGCTGGAGAAATTTCTCCGGCTGGTTTTCGATCTTCCCCGCCACCACCTAGCTCTCGACAGTAAACAGGGGAATGGATAATAAGCTATCGAACGAAACCAAATTATATAATCAAGTTCTCGAATATGTCGGAATACCGACGAAAATATTCTAATCAGGAAGTTAGCTCTCGGTCAGATCTGCTTGCACTAGCTCTCGTTTCGATCTCTAAGCCTCAACCACCCTTAAGAGGTGGGGAGTTGTGACGTGATTTTTCGAATCACGGTCCCAAGGCGGCTCCGGTTACCGATAAAGATAACGTTCTCGATTTCTGGTTCTCTTCGGATCGCCACCCTGCTCAGAAGCTACGCTCTCGGATTGATTCGTATAGATATGTCAAGGCTCTCGGAAGATTTCGTTATTGTTTAGGTGAGGTCGAGGTGCTCGAATCTGCCGTGGGGGGATAGTCTCGACGTACCGAGTTGCCCGGCAGAGGAGAGTACCCGACGGAGACGTCTCCACGGACCGGCAGAAGCCCGGGTGAAATACCGGCGCCCCGCTGGAGATGGGCAAAGGGCTGTAGAGCGGGCGGAGAGATAGTTTTGATACCGTTAAGGGCAGGAGAGGAACCTCCTGCCCGAGTTAAGGATGAGGTGCCCAGCTGTCGCCCGATGCCCTGGGGAAGCGGCCGTGGAGGATCTCCAGAATTACGTACCGATTCGTTAAGGAACGCTCTCGATTTGGTTTAAAGGGACGATTCGAAGGAGATAGAAGTGTTATCGGTTAAAAGGCTCTCGACCAATCAGAATGATTAGTTCTCGGATTTGGCTATTGTCAAAGCAGTCTGTCTCGGGGCACCGACCGAGGTGTCACGGGCTGGCTCGTGCTCCCGTGCTATCTGTTGATAGTTTTTCTTGCCGTGTTTCGCTCCGGTATAGCAAGTTCTCGAATCGTACAGTTCTCGCGTTGTTCTCGCGATATCCAGGAATTCTATGAATTCCTGTGAGTGTTACGGAGGTGAAGTGCTGTGCCTTAGTGCAGTGCTCACCCGAGTGTCCTTGGGATGCAGTTCTCGACCTCCCCGGATTAGCTGTATCAGCTCCGGTGAGTCTTCCAATTTATTAATTGGTTAAGGGATCTCGATGGATAGTTTAGATTCGTTCTGATACGTTCTCGGTCCGTCGCTCTCTATCCCTCGCACTATTTGCCGGACTCGTACTCCGACCCTCTCTACCTCAAACCTAGCAGCCTGAGCGGCCGTGCATTTCCGTAACCGTCCGCTCCCGTTCGTGTATCCAGTTGCGTTTGCTGATTTTACGCGACCCCAAAGATCAGCACCTACGGTTGCGTTTCTCGATTTCACGCGTCAACAAAAATCGAAAGGATCCGTTAAGCTACCGCCTCGTCTGATAGGTTCCGTCAGAGCTCTCGTTCTTGGTGGAGTTGGGCCTGTTCCACCCCAACTCCCAGTTTATACCGGCTCGTCAGTTCCCGGTGAAAAAAGAATTGGCTGGCGCCCGCCTGGCTTGCGGATGCACGAACGACGGGTGGACGGCCGAAGGTAACGTAGGTTGGTTCTCGAAGATAGTTCGTTCTCTGAGTTTTGCTATCGGTGTCGGGTCTCGAAAAGAAATACGTTACAATTAATATTTCAATAGTTACTTATAAGTAAATACATACCCGGCAACACCAAGATTATATCGCCAAGCAACAAGAAGTAATCGAGTAAGAATTTTATTTGTTTTTTATTTGTTTGTTTGATGTCGCACCAACAGCAATGTTTATTAGCGACACAAGAGTAAGAATTGTACAGACACTTTTTATATAATAATTAAATGCATACCTGCCAATATTAACATTATGTCGAGGAAACTCTAAAGTATTATTCTCTAATTAAACATGTAAAAGTGTTTAATTGATTAGAGTTATTTGACGGTCTCATAGCTAACCTCTATATGTATGACAGTCTTCTATCATCTCTAAATCTAAATCTTGCTTTTTCAATGGATTATCTTAGTTCATTGAAGGCTAGGAATTCTTATACACTTTTATGTGTATCACAATGTAGATATTCCATTTGATTGCATAAATTTCTTTTCAGAATGGCTAATGGATATCTTGCCCTTGATTTAGTCGCTTTAGAAAACCGAGCATCTTTAAAATTTGTTGCTCAGACGATCGGGCACTTCGTATTTTCTTCCTGTACAATAATCGATATTTGAAATTTATTTTTACTTATATCTTATATATAAAAATCTCGTGTCACGGTGTTTGTCGCCGAACTCCTCCGAAACGGCTCGACCGATTTTCATGAAATTTGGTATGTATATTTTGTAGGTATGAGAATCGGTCGTAAAGTATATTTCATACCGCTAGACCTCCGTGAACTTGGCCGGCACACTTTGACTTTTTGAACTTTTTCTTTTGCAGATCGTTTGTAGGTATTTGTTGGATTAATTAAAACATTTGTTGGTTAACGGTTTATTAAAAAAATTAAAAATAAAAAAGTACGTGAAGTTGGCCGTAACTTTTTTATTTTTTCAACTATCTTTGTTTTTAACGTGGCCAATCGATGCGGAATCGTTTGTAGGTACCGAATAAACTAATTAAAACATTTGTTAGATGACGATTTCGCTTAAAATAGCGAAAAACCATCTACGGTCTCGCTGGCCGGGAGTGGGGGTAACGCATGGAATATGCGATGTGAAGATAGCCGGAAATATAATTAAGAGATCAAAACTGCAAGCTAATGTTTTTTTTTTAAAAAAAAACTAATACCTTGGGGTGTGACAGCATTGGAATTCTTAGCTAATCTAATCTAACTTAACCTAACAAATGTTTTTATTAGTTTATTCGGGACTAACAAACGATTCCACATCGATTGGCCACGTGAAAAACAAAGATAGATGAAAAAATAAAAAAATTACGGCCAACTTCACGTACTTTTTTATTTTTGATTTTTTAAATAAACCGTTAACCAACAAATGTTCTAATTAATCCAACAAACACCTACAAACGACCTACAAACGATCTGCAAAAGAAAAAGTTCAAAAAGTCAAAGTGTGCCGGCCAAGTTCACGGAGGTTACCGCTAGGTGATTAGGGCAGAGATGAGTAGGGAGATTGCCAATGAGCCTGTTTTTGGTGGTCGCAATTTTTCTCTGGTTTCGGCGCGCCACCTTAGCGGAGGGCCCTCGAAGCAGTTCCACGTTTTTGATTGGTCATATATACAGGGTGTCCCAGAACTACCTGACCAACGGGGTATAGCGGTGTTCGGGAGGCTTCACTGATCACGAATATGACCTTCCTTTTGTCCGGAAGGTCATAGTTTTTAAATGAGAGCAGGTCAAAGTTGACCAATCAGAGGGAGGCGTCAAGAGAAACGTAGGCGCCTGCGAACTCTGAGTTTTCTTCCCTCGCTTTTGTTTTTCGGTGGCTACGGGCAGGATGACGTCAGCCAAAGACATGCTTATGGGATGTCACTCGCTGAGAACGGAGGTTCTCAGTTGAAAACTCAAGCAATTAATGAAAACTGCAATGTCCTATGATAATGCCACATGACTTACACAGATATCTCTGTGACGTCTTACGTATATTATCTTGATTTTGCTTTTCTTTTATTGATCTCCAGCGATTCGTGCTACATCCCGTTGACGACTTTTCATATGCATAAAGCATATTCCCTAAGAATTTATTATTCCCTGTACGATATGCAACTTTATTGCAAATATCGTTAGTCTTGCAATAATAACATTAATTGTAAAATCAAGCTAGAGAAGCATGGAAGGTATTTAATACTGACATAGTATGGGCTCGGAGAGAGAAAATAATAGATACGTGTAACGCTTTTATCGGCCACGCCAAGTTGCGTAATACTTGTAGGTGACAGATTTTGGATTTGCCTACTACAAAAGATCTGTATTATAACGTACAGGGAATAATAAAATCATAGGGAATATGCTTTATGCATATGAAAAGTCGTCAACGGGATGTAGCACGAATCGCTGGAGATCAATAAAAGAAAAGCAAAATCAAGATAATATACGTAAGACGTCACAGAGATATCTGTGTAAGTCATGTGGCATTATCATAGGACATTGCAGTTTTCATTAATTGCTTGAGTTTTCAACTGAGAACCTCCGTTCTCAGCGAGTGACATCCCATAAGCATGTCTTTGGCTGACGTCATCCTGCCCGTAGCCACCGAAAAACAAAAGCGAGGAAAGAAAACTCAGAGTTCGCACGCGCCTACGTTTCTCTTGACGCCTCCCTCTGATTGGTCAACTTTGACCTGCTCCCATTTAAAAACTATGACCTTCCGGACAAAAAGAAGGTCATATTCGTGATCAGTGAAGCCTCCCGAATACCGCTATACCCCGTTGGTCAGGTAGTTCTGGGACACCCTGTATATAGTAATACTACGCGTGATAATCTGGAGCTGTGTTTTGGCGCGTCGACGCGCCACCTGAACGAGACTCTCGAACTAGTTCCACGTTTTTGATTGGTCGAATAAATTCGTGTGTTCCTCGAGATCCACGATTTTAAACCGGGTGAACACTCAAATAGGGAGACTTGTATCCACCTTTTTTTTTACAGGATATTGCATAAACCGTAGTAATAAGGTAGTCAATACCCTTAATATCCATATGAAGCTTTCGAAATAATTAGAGTAAGCAAGTCAAACTTTAAAAAAAACCCTCGAACGTGGGTAACTACAGAAATATAAGTTTGCTAAATAATATACTACAATGACTCGATGGCACACGTGCTTGCTGCTTTAACGTCCGAGAGTCTCGGGTTCGAAACTCACATCTTACCTCTTTTTTTTGTTTAATTATCAACTATGCTTATTGGTTTACCTATTTAACTGAAGTTTCATGAAATACATGAAAATATTAATTTACAAATATTGTATTATATTACATCGTATACATCCAATAAATTAGTACATGAATCAGCGAACGTTTCTTCTTCCCGAGAGCCTACCTGTGACAAACACCTATGTTACGCTGTTTCATGTTTTAATAGCATAAATAATATTTAGACGGATAAAGAAGGCATTACGAAAAATTACCAAAAACAAAAATGCACTTATAAATCTCGGGCATAAAAATAATGATGAGCATATAAAAATGAACCAATTATTTTCTATAGTGAAATGAAACGAATAATGTATCTGGTTAGGGATTTTTTTTCATTTAATTTTTACCATTCAAGTCTATGTAAAGGTAACATTTTTAATACATCGAATTATCAGAAAATTATGTCGAGGTATAATTTTAATTCTGAATTATTTTTTACATCAGAACACACTGATAATTCGAGATATTAAAAATACAATTATCTTTCCGTAGGCTTGAATAAACAAAATTACTAAATTGAATCAGGCTACTCAAAAATGTATGAAACTAACAATTTCTAAACAGATACACTATTTGTCTCATTTCACCATAAATTTGGCTATCGCATACTTTGGAGTCGATTTCTTTTACGAACACGCTTATTCGAGGTCTTATGGCTGTTTGGGGTCCGACCTCAAAGTTTTCTTAGCGTAATGACTGTTTTGAGGCCCATAAAGATGACTCTCACACCGAATTTGTTTATATTTTTTTATTGTTAATAAAATTGTTTATATTGTTAGGTTAAGTTAGGTTTCGTTAGGTTAGTTTAGCTTAGAATTCCAATGCTGTGACACCCCAAGGTATTAGTTTTTTTTTTTTTTTTTAAACATTAGCTTGCAGGCTTGACCCCTTTATGTTTCGGGTCCCCAAAGTATCCCGTAGACATATTTATATACATATGTATAAAATAATTGTGTGGGTTTTTTACGCTTTTCATTTTTTTTACCTGATATTAATAAGTGCAATTTTTTGGCACATTTTTTACTACTTTTCTATTCGGCTGATAAATATTTAAACTATCAAAAAGTGAAACAGCCTGCCATACGTGCGAGTGTTATCAAATTTTTTTTTTAATCAGACCACGGCACATTAAAACAAAAAATGAAATGGAGAAATTTATCTATATTAGAAATGCAAAAGCGTTAAGCGTTGAGCGAATGAAACGAGATTTTTTTCCATTGCTGTCAATTTTTCTCTTACGTCTTCATGAGAGTCCATATCGCAACAAGTGAGGCTGTTCATTTCTACAAGCTATGGATCATCATGTATGAAGAACATGTATTGGGCGCGTTGACAACGATTCAGCTTCGTAATCGTAAGGTGTCGCGTTCGCGTCTAGAGACGAAAACTTTTTTTTTCTTCATTTCTTTTTTGTTTAATTTTTTTAAGAGGTAATGCCACTCTAACGGCTCAAAAAAATAAAAAATTGTGGTCAATTATTATTAAAAAATAGCATATGTAATATAAAGTCTATTTAGATGAATTTATTGTACACTGAACGTCATTAATGTTGTCCAGCTTTTTGATGCAGTGCGGTGAGGTAAGAGAAAAGAGTGGACAGTGACTGTTTGACGGACGTATGTACCAGGATAGGTGCGTGAAACGCAGGTAGCGCTATGGTGCGAGCGAGACGCGAAAGCGTCTTACGGTGCGTACTTTTCGCACGCATGAGCGGGAGCGAGACGGCAATCCATGAGTCCCACTGAGTCGCACCTGGGAGCTTGGTGGGACATTGGCGCTAGCTAGCCTGGTCGACAACGTAGGAGAAGAAAATGCGCCACCAAGCTCCCTATTGCGAATGAGGGGCCATATTGCCGTCTCCCTTAAACTTGTGCTGTGCAACAAGGATGCGCCGAGCGACGCTCTGGCGTCTCGCTCGCACCGTAGTGCTCTCTGCGTTGCACGCACAGGTAGAGGTACGGGAGTAGGCACCGCCCAGTCTCCTCTCTTACCTCACTGCACTACGTCAACAAGGTGGACCCATTAATGACGCTCAGTGCACATGATTTTAAGAGTATACTACAATTTCTTTTTTTCAAGATAGTGACTTCGCAGCTTATTCAAGAAAACCTCTTGTTCAAATCCGTGTTCTGCGGCTGGACGAATTACTTTTTGGAGGTTTGAACTGAAACAAAAATCCAAATAATTTTCAATTCTATATAAGAATAGCTGTAGAAGGTCTAATCAGAACTTTAATTTTAGACGTGCGCCATTTTTACAAAACATGTCATTTTTTAATTTCCCTACGTATTTCTCTAGCTATTCTTACACAGAAATGAAAAATGTTTGTTTTTTTTTGTTTCGGGTTAAACTTCCAAGGAGTGATTTGTCTGGCCAGAGAACACTGTTCTGAACAAGAAAATTTGTTGGGTACGCCACCATTTCGAAAAAAAATTAAACCAAAAATTTTGTTATACTCTTAAAATCATACTGCCTTTCCTTTTTCTTATTTTCATGTTTCATACTTGAAACGCTTATATTCATTCACTCTATATTTGAAAACGCAGAGCAAACTGACACTCTCAAACTAGAAGAAAGAACTGAAAAAGGCTAGCAGAAGCCGCGGGAATGTTTTCAGTTTGCTTGCGACATTGTATGCCTTCGTGGGTTCGCGGCATATTCTTGAAAAGGTTCCGTTCACTATTACTTTTCTAGGATTGCTATAGTTTATTCCCGATTTTCATGTGTTTTATTTGACAAATAGAAAACAATGAAGTCTTTAGCAAGGCGCACATGTCATTGCATAAAGTATTTGTTACAAAACTGCATATGCAATGTCTTGAACTACACATATTAGGACTGCATTATTTTTTAACTTCGCCCTCCTATGCGAGCCAAGCAACACCGGGTCAAAAAAAATTAAACAAAAAAGAAATGAAGAAAAAAAAAGTTTTGTCTCTAGACGCGAACGTGGCACCTTACGATTACGAAGCTGAATCGTTGTCAACGCGCCCAATACATGTTTTTCATACATGACGATCCATAGCTGGTAGAAATCAGCAGCCTCACTTGTTGCGATATGGACTCTCATGAAGACGTAAGAGAAAAATTGACAACAATGGAAAAAAATCTCGTTTCATTCGCTTAACTCTTAACTCTTTTGCATTTCTAACGTAGATAAATTTCTCCATTTCATTTTTTGTTTTAATGTGCCGTGGTCGCAGCGTGGTCTGATTAAAAAATAAATTTTGATAACACTCGCACGTATGGCAGGCTGTTTCACTTTTTGATAGTTTAAATATTATTCAGCCGAATAGAAAAGTAGTAAAAAAGTGCCAAAAAATTGCACTTATTAAATCGGGTAAAAAAAATGAAACGCGTAAAAAACCCACACAATTATTTTCTACATTATAACCCGGTGGAGGGGCTATTTTTCAAGGGACAATCCGGGAAAAATGCGGAGCGTCTGGGCCGGGGGATTCGAACCCGGGACCTTTCGATTACCGGTCGACTGCTCTGACCACTGAGCTACGCCAGCCGCTTACCACACCCCTCCCGAAACGTCCCTACTAACGAAAATTCATTTTCGTTACAACATATGTATATAAATATGTCCACGGGATACTTTGGGGATCCGAAACATTAAGGGGTGAAACCTGCAAGCTAATATTTAAAAAAAAAACTAATACCTTGGGGTGTCACAGCATTGGAATTCTAAGCTAAACTAACCTAACGAAACCTAACCTAACCTAACAATATAAACAATTTTATTAACAATAAAAAAATATAAACAAATTTGGTGTGAGTGTCACCTTTATGGGCCTCAAAACAGTCATTACGCTGGAAAAACTTTGAGGTCGGACCCCAAACAGCCATAACACCTCGAATAAGCGTGCTCGTAAAAGAAATCGACTCCAAAGTATGCGATAGCCAAATTTATGGTGAGATGAGACAAATAGTGTATCTGCTTAGAAATTGTTAGTTTCATACATTTTTGAGTAGCCTGATTCAATTTAGTAATTTTTTTTTATTCAAGCCTACGGAAAGATAATTGTATTTTTAATATCTCGAATTATCAGTATGTTCTGATGTAAAAAATAATTCAGAATTAAAATTATACCTCGACATAATTTTCTGATAATTCGATGTATTAAAAATGTTACCTTTACATAGCCTTGAATGGTAAAAATTAAATGAAGAAGAAAATCCCTAACCAGATACATTATTCGTTTCATCTCACTATAGAAAATAATTGGTTCATTTTTATATGCTCATCATTATTTTTATGCCCGAGATTTATAAGTGCATTTTTGTTTTTGGTAATTTTCCGTAATGACTTCTTTATCCGTCTAAATATTATTTATGCTATAATGTTAAAACATGAAACAGCATAACATAGGTGTTTGTAAGGTGGAACTAGTTCGAGAGTCTCGTTCAGGTGGCGCGTCGACGCGCCAAAACACAGCTCCAGATTATCACGCGTAGTATTACTATATATATACGACCAATCAAAAACGTGGAACTGCTTCGAGGGACCTCCGCTAAGGTGGCGCGCCGAAACCAGAGAAAAATTGCGACCACCAAAAACAGGCTCATTGGCGATCTCCCTACTCATCTCTGACGTCACGTAGCAGTGCCTAGTAACTTTGATGATGCCATAGATTTGCCAAATTGTTGTACTGTGAGCGCCTGAGCATACGAGGGTTAGGCGCTCATAGTATTACGGGAAATGACCTCTGTTTTCGGTGAAATTAGCGGGAAAGAGTGGGAAAACAAACTGAGGAATAATTTAAAAAATGGATACTGAAATTGTTTTAATTGCTGTTGACACAGATTTGTCTTATACTATTGAAGTATCTCCTACAACGATTCAAAAAGCAAGAAATGGTAAGTGAACAAATTTTTCAACCAAAATAAAATTACTGGAAGTTAAATTGATGACACTGATAACCTACGCTATACAATTATTATTTTCAGATGTTTGTCGGAGAAATGTAAGTATGACCAGAGATGAGTAGGGAGATTGCCAATGGGCCGATATTCTTGAAACCAATTTTATTTTGGAGTAAACGCTCCACCTGAGCGAAGGGCCGTCTCCAAACCCACGTTTTTGATTGGTCGAGTATATATAGATATAATACGCGTGATATTCGTGAGCTCCGTGAGACGAATGGATTATACCGGGTGGCACTGTAAAGCGTGTGTTTTCTATTGTCGACGCGTCATCTGGATGGAGAAGCTTCGAACCATACCCACGTTTTTGATTGGTCAAGCGTATATATTAGAGTACTCTAAGCAAACTCCAAACGTGTATAACAACTGAAATACAGTTTTCCCAATCTGTACGTTACGGTAACTAAATATCATACGTGCATGGTAACGAGTCAACGTGCGAGAATCTCGGGTTCGAGACCCGATTATTATTACTTTTTTTTATTCATGAACAATGCTTATTGAATCTATTAATTAACTTGGAATGTAGCAAATGCATGATTATGTATGTATAAATTTATTGTTTCCCCTACGGGTTACAAGGCTTCCGCTTCCGTCCTTTCTCTTTTCTTACATTTCCACCTCCTTGTCTTGCTTTCCTATTTACCTTTTCTGTATACTACTTATATACTACTTATCCATTTACTTATCTATTTACATCTTTCTTTATCATTCTTATCCTATTCCCTTTCTCGTTCTCTCTTCCTCCTCGTTCTCCATATTCCTTATTCCTTATTCTAGTTCTTATTCTATTCGTATCTTTTCGCACGCTCGCTCACTCGCTCTGTCGCCGCTCCCTCTCGCGCCTCCCTCACCTCCCCCCTCTCTCTCTCTCCTATCTCTCCTCTCTTCGACTTCCATTTCCTTTCCACTCACTCCATTCCTTCTTTCATTCTGTGACTGTTTCCACTGTCTTTCCTTTCCTTCTCTGTTCCTCTATTTCTTTCATCCACTGTTCTCCCGTTCCTCTTTCATCTAGTATTTCCTTTATCCTGTCCTCTATTCCCCGTCCCTCCTCTCTACCCCCTCTGCATCTCTCCATTACGTGTTCCCATGACTCCGTTTCTCCTCCACATACTCTACAATTTCTTTCCTCTTGTGTCCCCCAGTACCTTCGTTCCCTCATCTCGTTTCCCAGTCTGAATCTCGCTATTCTCCTACTCCTTTCCTCGCTCCACCCCGCTTTCAGATATTCCGGTATCCCCTCTGTTCTTACCGTTTCGTACCACCCATTATACCTTGACTTCCTTATTTTTTCCTCTCTCTCCCTTTCCTGTCTTCGTCTGCCCTCCTTTTCCCATCTTTCAAATCCCCCCCCCCCCGTCCCGTCCACCTCTCCTTCTCTTTGTCCTCCTCCGTCTCTGAACGCTCTCCTCCCTTTTTCCCATTTCGATAGTCCTTGTCCTCCTCTCCTCTCTCTTTCCTGTGTTTCTTCCCGACACATTCTTGCCATCTCACTTCCCCCTCCCCCCTTCTCTAGCTTCTCCTCGAACCGCCATGCTCTCCTACCTGCTCGGACCCTCATCTTTTCCCTCTTTGTTTCTTCCCTTACCATGTATCCTGGTGTCCTCCAGTCCACTCCCAATGTCCATCTAATATACCTCTCGTGCGTCCTTTCCACTTCCACTCTTTCTTCCCACCCCCATATCTCTGCACCGTATCCCATCACTGTCCACACTAGCGTGTCGTATAGCCACATTCTTCTCATCCAGTTTCTCCCGAATTTCCTTTTCTCTATTCCCCATACTTTCTTCATTTCGCCTACCGCCTTCCTTACCCTATCTTTTATATGCCCCTCCTGTTTCCCATTCCTCTGAAACCTATATCCCAGGTATTTAAATTCTTTCACCTCTTCCAATTTTTTCCTCTTCCACCTTCATACTACCTTCTTCATTCTTCCTCCCCCTTTCCTGAATCTCATCATCTTTGTTTTCTCTACATTCACCACTAGCTTTTTTCTATCAAAATACTCCTGCAATCCCCTTATCATACTCTCCATTTCCTCCTCGTTTTCTGCTAACAGCACTACGTCATCCGCATACGCTAGGGAGCATATTCTCCTCCCTCCCACCTTTACCCCTCCCCATCTTCCCTTCCTTAATTCCTCCTCTGAGTCTGCCGTCAAGATATTGAATAATATCGGACTCATCGGGCACCCTTGTCTTACCCCTTTGGCTGTCCAAAAACCCTCTCCCACCTTCACTCTATTTATCGTCTCTGCGTAAACTTCCTGTATCCTTTCTCTCAAGCCCTTTCTCACTCCTCTCCCTCCCATTGCCTCCCATAATGCCTTCCTGTCCACTGAGTCGAACGCTGCCTTCAGGTCTACAAAAACATCACCACCAACTTCCCTTTCCCTTCCTCCAATTGTCTATTCACTATGTAATTTAATACGTAGATATTGACTATCGTCCCCATGCCCTGCCTAAACCCCGTCTGATTCTGCGGTATCAAACCCTTTCTTTCTACTTCCTCCTCCAATCTTCTTGCCAGGATTGTCGTGTATATCTTGTATAGAGCTGGCATCAGTGTCACCCCCCTGTAATCTTCTACCCTACTCCCTTCCCCTTTTTCACAATCGGCGCTATTATCCCCTCCTTCCACTCTCCCGGCCAACCTTCCCCGTTCCATACCCTTCTGCACACCTCCCACGCTATTTCTATCATTCTTTCTCCACCACATTTCCATGCCTCGTTGGGTATTTCGTCTTCTCCCATCGCCTTCCCCTCTCTCATCTTTTTCACTGCTTTCCTTATCTCATCCTTGCTTAGATCTTCTTCTTCTCGTTCCCTCGTAGCTTCCTCCATCCCCACTCTTACCCTTCCCTCTACTCCTCCTAACAATCCCATAAAGTACTCTCTCCACTCCTCCGCTTTTATCTTCTCATTTACCTTCTTTCTGTCCTTCCTCCCCCTGTTCACTATCTCCCATACTTCGTTTTCCGTTTTCGCCCTCGCCACCTCTCTCATCAATCTTTCTCTTTCCTTCTCCTTCTTCAAGGATGACTCTCTGTCATGACTGCCATGTGCGCTTGCTTGGTTCAGTCTCTCTGAAATATTCTTAATTATTATACATATTCTCAGTTTTTTCTCTTGGTTTTGTTTGTGCGTGCTGATCGTACGAGTTTCCGCGGTAACCTGCGTGTTCCACTGCACTCGTGCCTTTTAATTTTGTGCCGTTATATGCGCTGAAAAAACTTCGTCGTGTCTCTCTGCTCAGTTCTCTTCGGTTTAAGTTTCCGTGTCGGCTCTCTGGGTGCATTGACCCATACCTGGAAATACTCTGATTAAATATATTGTGCGGGAGTGCTAAAGCATTTTCTTTTATTATTTAAATTTTTACCGTGAAGTAGTGGTGTAAAGTCACAACGTGGGCGAATTACGATTGACAGTTTGAAATGACAGTTACCAGCTGGTATAGCTGACACCTTGACATTACTTGCATGTTTGTGCTTATCTCTCCTTAGCGTGGGCAGCCTGAGTGAACATAAACAATAGTCTTCCTTACCAACTCGACGGAGACTTATCAACTGCCAATAACTTGATTGACTAAAGCTAACTAAATTACCGACGTGCTTGTTATCAGATATCACCTCCGAAGTGTGACACATGCAAGAAGTATCTGGCAAGTGTAACTGGAATTAAGTGCAAGGGTTTCAGGTGTAATGCTTACGTCCATCCTAAGTGTTCCCAGCGCAGAGGTCTAGGGACTGGCGACTTCCTCTGTCTTCTCTGCACCTCCTCCCCGCCCAGCCCAGCCTCGCCCTCCACCTTTCAAGGCCGCCGGGAGTCTGCCGCTCCTCCATCCGTAATGTCTCGTGACTCGACTGTTGCTCAGGCTTCGGCTGGTAGTCATACTTCGGGATCGTCTCTCTCTTCTTCTGAGGTACTGTCCATGGGTGAGGTCCTACGTGATGTACGGATTAAGCTGGGTGAACTCAGAGATCTGCCGGTCATAAAAGGCATGGTGGCTGAACTTACCACAACCACCCAGAACATAGCCACTACTGTTAACCAGCTTTCCCATGACATGGCAACCATAAATACCAGATGCAGCGCTTTAGAAGCCTCCAATACTGCACTTGTTGCTCGATGTCAGGCCTTGGAGGAAGTGAATGCCTCACTTGGTCAACGATTGGAGCAAATGGGACAGCAACTCCTAGAAAGTCCTACGAATGCGGTAAACACGACCTCTCTACACGCCAAGATCGAGCGTCTCACTCAACAACTCCGTACGGAAATTATTATCTCCGGGCTACCTGCTGTTGAGGGCACGCCTATCACCGATCTGATAAAGAAATTTGGTACGGCTCTACAAGCCCCTACTGGTCCAACTGACATCGTGGACGCCTATCGCCTCTCACCGAAACCTGATGCGGCACCTCCGCTAGTTGTGCGGTTCTCATCTGCATTCATCCGCGATGCCTGGATAGACCAAAAGCGGAAAAAACCGCTACTTACTGCCTCGGAAGTCCTGCCTTCGCTGCCCAACGCCAAGGTCTACGTCAATGAGCGTCTCTCAGGCTACACGCTCAATCTTCTTGCTGAAGCACGTGCTGCCGCCAAACCTCTTCGTGGTGCCAAGGTGTGGGTTCGTTGAGTAACAATCTTCGTGCGGAAGGATGGCACCTCTGCCCCCATCAGAATACTGGATAATGATGACCTCGCCAGGATCACCTCGCGACTTGCGTCTCCGCCTCCTGCTTTCTCGCCACCTGAATTCACAGGAAACCTTAAAATTTGCCATGTTAACGCTCAATCGCTCTCAGCGCATATTGCTGAGTTTCAACATCACTTCCTGCAAAATTTCTTCCATATTATTGCTGTTTCAGAATCGTGGTTGAAACCGCTTATTCCTGACCTGGCAGTTACCTTATGTGACTACACTCTTTTTCGGTGCGACAGGACTGGACGAGGAGGAGGAGGTGTAGCTGTTTATGTACACTCGTCCATCAACGCGTCCGTTGCAGCGATGTCCGACTGCGAAAACCTTTTGCGCCCCGAATACTTGTTCATCGATGCTGGCGTTCCTGGGGAGCCGCGGGTCTTAATAGCAGTGGTCTACCGTCCGCCGCATGCTGGCCACTTCTCAGACTTTGAGGCCACCTTCTCCCGTCTCTCGCCTGCCTACAAGAACATCATTATAGTCGGTGACTTCAATGCGGATCTACTCACCTCATCCTTTGACAGCTCACAAATACGGTCGTTTATCACCAGCAATTATCTGCATCTTGTTCAGTTTTCTGCCACACATCACATTCGCGAGACTCACACATGGATTGATCTTTGCATGACGGATCATCCCACCAAAATCATTTCGTCAGGACAGTATCCTGTCCCTTTTTTATCTGCTCATGATCTGATCTGGATCGATTATTTATTGCGACTCCCCAAGGCCATTATGGAGGCGGTCACTTATCGCGACTTTCGGACCTTTAACCAAGAGGCTTTCTTAAATCGTCTCGAGGATTACAACTGGCTGTCGTTTCTTGCGGAACCGACAGTCAATGATCAGGTGTCCGTTCTAGAGCGGTGTCTCACGGGGGCCTTGGACGAATTTGCTCCTGTCCGGTCTTTTGTTCCGCGCCGTAAGCCATCCCCCTGGATGACCGAGGAAATTCGACTCTCTATTGCCGTCCGGAATAGACTACACAGAAGGTACATTCGCTCCCGGTCGCACAGTGACTTCAACCTTTTTCGAGCTCAGCGTAATAAGACGTAGGCTCTCATTAAGCGTGAAAGAGCAAAGTTTAACAGGACTGTGCTGTCATCGGCTCGTGATTCTGGCACCATCTGGAAACAATTTAGGCGTTTAGGCTTCATAGAGTCTGCTGCGTACTCACCTCACATCAGCACGACTCTGGATTCTCTGAATCAGTACTTCGCGGACTCCTTTCATACTCACGTCGGAAACACTGATACATATCTCGTCACCCCCTCGTTGGATGGGTACCAGGATAACAAATTCTACTTTAAATACATCGAGTCGCAGGATCTAGTTCGGGTGCTGAGGGGTAAGGGATCCCGTGCCATGGGCCCTGATCGACTCCCTCATGATCAACTGCTCCTAAGCCTGGAGGTAGTCTTTCCATTCCTTCTGGACCTAATAAACCGTGCTCTTGCAACCTCTACTTACCATGCTCCCTGGAATCGATCCTGGATACGTCCTATTCCTAAAGGTCGGGGCCGTCCGGAGTCTCCATCCGATTGGCGGCCTATTTCTCTCCTCTGCGCTATGTCGAAGCCTCTGGAGAGAGTTGTGAATGAGCAATTGGTTGAATTTCTACGTAGTAGAGGTTGGTTCGGACCTCGTCAGTCTGCCTTCCGTGTAGGTCACAGCACTCAGACGGCACTAATACGCGTCATCGACGACATAAGGTTCGCGGCCGATGCACGCATGGTCCTGTTCGATGGTCCTGGTCCTGTTCGATTTCAGCAAAGCCTTCGATTCCATCTGCCACTGTAGGCTGCTTGACGTCATGAAATATGCGGGCTTTTCCTTTTCTGTAACCTCTTGGTTCGCCTCCTACTTACAAGGCAGGTCGCAGGCTGTGATTGGCCGTAATGGGGACATTTCCAACTGTCTGCCAGTCACATCGGGCGTGCCGCAGGGCTCCGTGCTTGGTCCTTCTCTTTTCTCATTGTACATTAGAGAACTTCCGGACGTCATTGCAAACTGCGATCATATGCTGTATGCAGATGACCTGCAAATATACCTACATATTAAGCCGTGCGACCTTGCCAGTGCGCTGGCCCTCGTCCAGCGTGACATCGACTCCATCTGCGAATGGGCAGTATCAAACTGTCTATCCGTCAACCCATCTAAGACTCGCTGCATGATTCTGGGTAGTGCAAAGTACATCAAACAAATCGATTTTGATTACTTACCTTATCTCTCCGCTAATGGCACGCGAATTCCTTACTCCACGTCGACTCGGAATCTCGGACTGACCGTTGATAGTGCTCTGTCCTGGAATGTACACACGACCAATTTATGTAATCAAATAGCGAGGACCCTTTACCTGCTAAAGACTAATCGTAACTGACTCACCATGGAACTGAGAAAGCTTCTTGTATCTTCCATGATATTTCTTGTTATTGACTATTGCCTCATTATATATGGAGCAACTGCGGCGTCAAACCTCAATAGAGTCCAGGTAGCCTTAAATTCCTGCGTTCGCTTCATTTTTGATGCTAAAAGGGATGAACATATGTCCCCGTACTACGCGGAGCTAGGTTGGCTTACGGTCAGGTCGCGCCGTCTTAAGTACCTGGGCCTTTTAGTATATCAGATAATAAACACGGGTTCTCCCACTTACCTGGCAACATCAGTTATATCTGCGCACTTGGCGGGAGTGCGCACGGTGCGTCGAGCAAACGACCTGATCGTTCCCATTCATCGCACTGAGTTCTATAGACACTCCTTCCATATTTCTGCTGCTTTATTCTGGAACTCGCTTCCAAACGCGGTCAGGAACTCAGCCACCCAGCGCACTTTTATGGCACGTTTGCACCATTTCTTACTACTATCAATAGCGCCCGCCGTTACGCACTGATGTTCATTTCTACTCGGCTCCTGCGTCAGCTGTCTTATCAATGGATACATTGTTTACATTTCTGCGCTATTATAAGTCTTTAGCTGCGCAGGGATCCTTAATATTACTCACTTGCTTCTTAATAGACAAAATGTATATATATATAATGCTCATATATAGCGTAAATAGGAATATACCTTGACTACCTGTAAATAGCTATAAGCATCTTGTACTCGGGTGCATTAACTGGTATGAGTAGCTCACACGTTTGTTCGCCGACGCCTTCTGCTTATATATAAAAATTATCATCTACTCTGTCTAAGTATATCTTATCTTTACTGGCTGCTGTAATTACTCTTATACAGGGTGTCCCAGAACTACCTGACCAACGGGGTATAGCGGTGTTCGGGAGGCACCACTGATCACGAAAATGACCTTCCTTTTGTCCGGAAGGTCATAGTTTTTAAATGGGAGCAGGTCAAAGTTGACCAATCAGAGGAAGGCGTCAAGAGAAACGTAGGCACCTGCG
Organism: Cephus spinipes; assembly: GCA_963971525.1. Taxonomy (NCBI): domain Eukaryota; kingdom Metazoa; phylum Arthropoda; class Insecta; order Hymenoptera; family Cephidae; genus Cephus; species Cephus spinipes. The sequence continues at coordinate 18,868,170 of OZ020573.1, forward strand.
AACTCTGAGTTTTCTTCCCTCGCTTTTGTTTCTCGGTACTTCGGGCAGGATGACGTCAGCCGAAGACATACATATTGGAAACAAGAAACAAGCTACCGAGAAACAAAAGCGAGCGAAGAAAACTCAGAGTTCGCAGGTGCCTACATTTCTCTTGACGCCTCCCTCTGATTGGTCAACTTTGACCTGCTCCCATTTAAAAACTATGACCTTCCGGACAAAAGGAAGGTCATTTTCGTGATCAGTGGTGCCTCCCGAACACCACTATACCCCGTTGGTCAGGTAGTTCTGGGACACCCTGTATATCCTATTCACTTTCTGTATTCCGGTTTACGGGGCCCTAGCCCCAGATCGAACAAATTGATTTCTCTCTCTCGCTCTCTCTCTCTCTCTCGCTCTCTCTCTCTCTCTCGCTCTCTCTCTCTCTCTCTCTCTCGCTCTCTCTCTCTCTCGCTCTCTCTCTCTCTCTCTCTCTCTCTCGCTCTCTCTCTCTCGCTCTCTCTCTCGCTCTCTCTCTCTCTCTCGCTCTCTCTCTCTCGCTCGCTCTCTCTCTCTCGCTCGCTCTCTCTCTCTCTCGCTCGCGCTCTCTCTCTCGCTCGCTCTCTCTCTCTCTCTCTCTCGCTCTCTCTCTCTCTCGCTCGCTCTCTCTCTCTCGCTCGCTCTCTCTCTCCCGCTCTCTCTCTCTCTCGCTCGCTCTCTCTCTCTCTCGCTCGCTCTCTCTCTCTCGCTCGCTCTCTCTCTGATGAGGGTAATGAGGGTAATTTTCTTAGCAGTCTAGAAAACTCGCTACCTCTGCCTGAATTCAGTGCCCCTGAGTGTCCATCTCAGCATGATGAAGTTGATTCGTTTTCGTCCTCTGTGATCAATTGTATGTCACACGTGTTCAACATACATGCCCCACTTCGATATTTCTCTGTGTCGAAACCAGCTACCCCATGGCTTTCACCTGAATTATTAGCCCGCATTAAACACAGAAACGCTATTTATAAGCAAGCGAAGCGTGCAAACAGTTTGCTCGGTTTAGAAATTTATAGATCATATCGTGACAATCTCACTGCGGATCTGCGAAATGCAAAAGACAGATATCAGTTCAAAAGACTCTGCTCTATCACTGATCCTAATAAAATGTGGAAGGAGTTAGCTAACCTTGGTCTAGTGAAAAATAAATCGGTGTCGCCGCTACACTTTTTCACACCCGATCAATTAAATATGCATTATGTTTCTAATTCTACCGGTTCTAATCATACCTTCGTCGGACTCCCACCACTTTCTCCTCCGAATCACAACCTCACTGGTCAGTCATTCTCCTTCTCTTGCATATCCTTGACTGATATTAATAGGACTATTCTCTCTATTTCGTCACTTTCACTTAACGCGGGACCTGATGATGTTTCTATTTTCTGCATCACTAAATCCCTTCCTCAGATCATTCCACATTTGCTATTGATCTTCAATAAGTCTATCGAATCTTCTCATTTCCCTTCGGTCTGGAAACGAGCGTACATTCGTCCATTGTCGAAAGTTAACCCTCCATGTTCACCGTCTGTCACAAGACCAATAGCTAATCTATCCGAGCTTTCTAAAATCTTTGAACGCATCATCCACAAGCAACTACTCCACTTTCTCGAATCAAACAACATCTTAGGTAAAACACAATCTGCATACCGCTGTGGATTTAGCACTCAATCTGCTCTATTGCGGGTTACTGATGACATTAGATTAGCCATCGAAAATAAGAAGCTAACTATTCTAATCCTCTTCGACTTCAGTAAGGCCTTTGACACTATTTGCCATTCACATCTTCTGGCCAAACTAATGAATCTTGGGTTTTCTGACTCTGCAATCTCTTGGCTTCATTCGTACCTTTCTAACAGATCCCAAGCAGTTATCGACGATAACTACAACCGTTCTGATTGGCTCAATACGTCCGCAGGTGTTCCCCAAGGATCAGTTCTAGGCCCACTTTTATTCACTTTGTACATAAACGACATTGGTGATTGCTTAAAATTCTCCGACTATATGGTATTTGCTGATGACACCCAAATTTATCTGCAGTGTGATCCGCATGACATTCGTGGTGGCTTTGCCAAGTTAAATAAGGATGTTAAAGTCATAGCTAATTATGCAAATTCAAATTACCTGTCACTCAACATTGCGAAATTGAAGATTTTGGTCTTAGGCAGCTCAGCCTACCTCAGATCAATTGATTACGTTAATCTACCGGCGATTATTATAAATGGGATCACTCTTCCCCTGGTCAATGAAGCTAAAAACCTGGGCGTTCATATCTCTGCAAACTTGTCTTGGAAGTCTCATATCTCTCATATAAGTCAAATGGTTTGGAGTGTATTGCATAAGCTTAAGTTTCACAAGAATGCTCTCTCCCTCGAGCTTAAAGCTAAACTAGTTTAAACACTCATCTTTCCCCACTTAGACTACTGTTGTCTTGTTTACCATGACCTATCAAATGAGCAGAACAACAGGCTTCAAGTACTAGCTAATACCTGCATCAGATTCATTTTCAAACTTAAGAGGGACGAGCACATCACCCCCTACCGTCATCGGCTTAACTGGTTGTCTGTCCGTAGTCGTCGCTTGTATTTTCTTGGCACCGTAACTCATCGCTTAATCTATGGCTTTGTTCCACCCTATATTAACGAATTATTCGTAAGACATGATGATGGAACTAGACATTCACCCAGACTTCCTACACCAGTCTTTCACATCCCAAATTATTCAACTTCTACATACCAGAACTCCTTTCAAATTTCTGCCGTTTACTTCTGGCATTCGTTACCCTCAAATATCACGAGTGTCTCTTCACTCCCAACCTTCAAATCTTCATTATTCTTGCATCTTTTAGATTTAGAGAGAAATGAATCCGTCCTTTGAACTGGTATCTATGAATTAATTTAATTTAATTTAATTTGCTAAGCATGTAATTATCTTAAGTATCTAATTAAGTAGTTAGTATCTATAAGTTATTATTATTAAGCTTCATTAGATATTATTCTTATTCTATTCCATTTAATTTTTATCACTCAATCTTCTTTATTTCATATTGCATGTTACCGGATGTATGAATATTGTAGTACTCGATGTATGAACTAGTTTTATAGTACATATCTCATTAGTCATCAAAGGACTTGGTATACAACATTTTCATTAGTATTTCATTGTTATCATTATTATTATTTCTCATTTTATAATTTTCAATATATCATTATCATTTAGGTTGCTCTTTAATACATTCTACCTACTCAATATCTATGCGATATTCAATATCAGTTAAACTGCATGTGCTGCTTGTCTCTTTCTTTTCTTTATTATCACCATGTACACATCACTATTGCTATTATTATTTTTATCTTAATCAGCGTTATTACTATCATCATCATAACCATTATCGTCATTACCACCACTATTATCTTCATTTTCATTGTCACTACTTTTATGTTTATTATATTCTATGCTTGTAAACTGTTCTTTACCTACTTTGCCTTACAGCTGTGCTAAGGCATAATAAAAGCAATCAATCAATCAATCTCTCTCGCTCTCTCTCTCTCTCGCTCTCTCTCTCGCGCTCTCTCTCTCTCCCCCTCTCTCTCGCTCTCTCTCTCGCTCTCTCGCGCTCTCTCTCTCTCTCGCTCTCTCTCTCTCTCGCTCTCTCTCTCTCTCGCTCTCTCTCTCTCTCGCTCTCTCTCTCTCTCTCTCTCGCTCTCTCTCTCTCTCGCTCTCTCTCTCTCGCTCTCTCTCTCGCGCTCTCTCTCTCTCTCTCTCTCTCTCTCGCTCTCTCTCTCGCTTTCTCTCGCTCTCTCTCTCGCTCCCTCTCGCTCTCTCTCTCGCTCTCTCTCTCTCTCTCTCTCTCGCTCTCTCTCTCTCTCTCTCTCTCTCTCGCTCTCTCTCTCTCTCGCTCTCTCTCTCTCGCTCTCTCTCTCTCGCTCTCTCTCTCGCTCTCTTTCTCGCGCTTTCTCTCTCTCGCTCTCTCTCTCTCTCTCTCTCTCTCTCTCTCTCTCTCGCTCTCTCTCTCGCTCTCTCTCTCGCGCTCTCTCTCTCTGTAAGTAGAAAATCATCACTGTAACCCACCGCCACAATTTTGGAACACCACTCTGCCGCATACTGCCTCGTGGCAGCTTTTGTTTCAGAAAATAACATGTAATCGAAATGTTGCTCATCGTGGGATAAAAATTATCATTTTGAGGCTACACTGCGTTCTGAGAAAGAGGTGAAATGTATAACGTGACATGCTAACCTCACTTTCGGAGTAGACAGAAACCGCAAAACACGTGAAGCAGCGCATGCGCGACCAATCGACACAGACAGCTGTTACAAATAGGATTACAAGACTGTTGCCATCGATTGCCAGAATTAATTACTACGCTGCGACTTAATCTACCGTAAACGGCGGATAAAACAGCGTCCGATAGTGGAAGACATGAGATATTCTATAGGTAATATATTGTTTAAATAGATTACTCGAACCACTATAAAATGAATACACCTACAGCAAAAAAGTGTGATAAGTGTAAAAAAGGTGTACAGACTGAGGTACACTATTGTACAAGATGTATAAAATATTTCCATCCGGGATGTATCACTTTACACAAAACTTATAACGATAAAAACCAGTTGATACCATGCAACGGGAAAATAGAAGTTAGTAACAATAGCAGAGAAGAAAAGAACAATATAAGAAGGAAAGGAGTACAACAGCAAAGTAATGAAGATGGAGAAAAATATGATAGCGAAACAGAAGAGCAAGAAAAAGAAAATGAACTAATCATAATGGAATTTAAAAAAATGAAAATGGAAGTAATAACCGAAATCACAGGAACAAAGTTTAAAGAAACCATAAGGAAGATAGTAGCCGCGGAAGTAGCCAAACACACCAAGGAACTAAAGGAGGAGATAAACAAGCTAAGAGAGGAAGTAAAAATAGCAAAACTAGTAAATGAACAGCATGTAAATGAGAGTGTGGAAATACAGTATAAGGAGGCAGATAAACAAACAGATAAGAAGAAAAGCACATATTCGCAGATAGCTAAAGGTAGCAGGAAAGAGGAGATAATAGTTCAGCCAATGGAGGAACAAACGAGCGACTTAACAGTGAACACTATAAAAAGTAATATTATCATAATGGAACTACGAATAGGAGTAGAAAATATAGTGAAGGGACCGAAAGGGAAAATAATTCTAGAATGTCAAAAAAGCGAGGACAAGGAGATCCTCTCTGGAGCATTACGGGAAAATCTTGGAGAACACTACAAAATATATGCACCAAACAAGAAGCTACCAAAAATAAAAGTGATTGGCATAGAGAAAGAAATAGGGAGAGAGGAAGAAACGGTGTTTGTCAAGAGAATAAGAAACCAGAATGAGTGGAAAACAGAAAAGGAAGACTTCAAAATGAAAATAATCAAAACAAGTGCAACGAATGAAAACGAAAACATGATAATAATGGAAGTAGACCCAGAAACCCAGAAACATTTTGTAGAGAAACGACGAATGAAAGTAGGGTGGAAAAATTGTCCAGTATATGATTACGTAAGCGTGAAAAGATGTTTTAAATGTTGGGGCTACAACCATATAGCAAAAGATTGCAGAAATGAGAAAAGCTGTCGTAGATGTGGCGGCTGCCACGATGTATCGGAATGTTCAGCGAAACAAAAAAAGTGTACAAACTGCGCTCGAATGATTGAAAACTTTAAAATAGAAGGCATATCAACTGACCATGAAGCGACGGACATCAAATGCGAAACATATATTAAAATGGTAAATAGAAATAGGAAAAATATAAGATACGGAACGGAATAGCAATCAATTGAAAAAGGAAGAAATGGACATAACGCATCCATTGTTCTTCTAAATGCACAAGGGTATTTGCATAATAAAGACCAGATAGAGGAGTTAACGATAAACCTGAAACCTATGGTATTATGCTTAACGGAAACACATGTTACACAAGAAATAGAAGATGCGGAACTGGAAATAACAAACTACGAAATAGTAAGATGTGACACAACAAACAACAGAACGGGTGGAGTTATTACATTCATAAATAGAGAACTAAAATTTAAAATATTAAATACACAAAGTGTGGAACAAAATATGTGGATAAGTGTGATACAATTAATGGGTACTGCGACGATATTTCGCTCGTCGGCAAAACAGAACGCAATAAAACAGGAAATCGGGAACGGAAGTGGTCTCGGTGAACTCTAAAAGACTGTTGGGCGCCAGGTACCCTCTAAGGAGCACCACGAGCTCGGGGCTCGTTATCTATACCATACCGATCGCGAGAGATAGTTGATTCGGGGTAACCAATTGCCACCCGGCAAACTAAACCTAAATGTGCCACCAGGCGAACTAAAGCTAAAGGCACAACGGCCACTCAAAATCAGATAGGGGCACCACGGCCAAGAAAAGATACTAACGTAACTAACCTAAAGGCACCACGGCCACGCAAAACAGATAGGGGCACCGCGGCCAAGAAAAAGAGAATATAAAACGCAACTAAACCTAACGGTTACCCGGAACTCAAACGCTAATACTAAATCAGACCACTACCCGTCCCACAGTATGCCGCTTCGGAGGCTAGCTCGTCGGAAGCGTCGCGGCGTTCAAGAGGTAAGGAAGGAACAAACTCGGCCAAGGACTTAGAGGAAAGTAATACGCAAAACTGCAAGAAAATAATCAAAATTAATTAGTTAACGCACCAGAGCTGTATTAAGCAAACAAAATTCCCAGTAGTCAAGAAACTCAATAGCAAGAATACAAAAGCATTAACTCAGGTACTACGGGGGGTGCGCGCGAAAGCCAAGCATAAGTTTACAAAAGTCTTAAAATTAATTCACATTAATCGATAGTCAAAATCGGAAGCTATACAATGCAAAAGAAATAAGAAGCGCCAAATAGAATTTCGGAAATTATAGTCGCAGCCTCCTTAACGGAAAATAACGAGTGAAGACGCTACGCGTGAGCGCACACGCGAGGAAGACACGGGCACGCGGGCTCGATACTTCTACAAGACGCAATCCACGGAAAATGATACGGTCGGAAGAATCGAATGACTCGGAATAAACTAACAAATTCGTTTTGTAAATAAAATAACTAAATAACGAGAATGACAAAAATCGGAACGCCAGGAACGGCAGAGGAACGGCAGCGGAACGACCTGCGCGGTTCCAATTCTCGCACGCGTGAAATTATAACCGCGGTCGACAAACGTAATATGAAAGAGTCACGCAAAAGAAATTATAATACGACGAAACCCGACAAAAGAATAATGCACGCGGGTTCGTTAGCAACACGTCGAAAATCGCGAACACGAAAGATAGTACAATAAAGAGAAATAGCACAATAGATCGAGATAGCACAATAAATTAATACAGAATATGGCACACACAAAAATATATCACAGTCAGGAAAATATAGAATATTATAACGAATATTTAATTATTGCTGCACGGCAAGACGTTCTTGGAACGGATAGTACAATTTCGAGACCGGCTGAAGGCTCGGCGTCGAGGAACGTAAACACTAAGGTCGCCTCGAAGGGCGCCTGGCGCGTGACGTCAGAGGGACGTACGCGACACGTGAAATTTACTAAAAAGGTTCTCAGCGAAAGAGACAAAAATACATTAAGGTTTGGCAACGATAATTAAATACGAGCACACCAGCAATAATTCACAGAAAGTCCAATAGAAAAGATCGCACCCAAAAACAGAATTAGGAAAATCGGAAACTTAAGTCGCAAATCAAAGCGTGAAACAAGTGAAAAGATTTAGTCAATTTAGCCCAGTTAAAGAAAAGAAAATTATAGAAACAGTATGAATAGAAATAATCAGAATAAATACGGCGGGGGCTCGCCACTGACTTTAACGGAACTCAACGTTCGAAAATCTCACAGTAATTAGCCAAAAGCAGAAAAATAATACATTTACGGTAATCGATAGCTCATAACAATAGGCACAATATAATACGTCGGCAGCGAGAGAATCTGACTGAAGAAAACCAAGCCGGTCAACCCGGGGTCAAGCGTTCAAACAGGCGGATTCCCACGTTTCCGTTAGCGAAGATTCCAGAAAAGTTAATTACAGAAAAGTATAAGGCATAAATCATAGAAGAAAACACAAAATCGGAAAACTCAACACTATCACTAATAACGGCACTATCGTCCATTATAGTCTATTAGGCGGAAAGACATTCGCCCGATAACGACAAAGAAAATTCGTCACCGGCTAAACGGACGGTTTAGCCGTGCACGTGTCTACAATCTTCAATATCAGCGAAAATCAGAAAATGTTAAGTAAGCGAAAGATCTCACCACAATAAAATAAAAGCGTAAAGCGTAAATCAAAATCGTCAGCCCTCAAGGCACGAGACACGGCTCTCAATCTCTTTCTCTCTCTCTCCGTCTCTTTATCTCTCTCGCTATTTTTGCTCGCTTGCTGGGTTGGAAAACGTGGATTCGCTTTGAAACTTCGCACGACAATGATCTATCGCTCTGCGATCGTTGGCGAGCGGGCGTAGGTGAGGCGGGACGGCACCGGAATTGGCCGAACGTTGACGAGGTAGCCGAGCTCTCCCGAGCGTCGACGCGCCGCGACGGAAGCGGCCGAACGGAATCTAGCGGCGATCCTGGCGGCACGGTCCTCGAAGCACGCTGGGCCTTGCGGGTTGAGGAGGCGCAGGCGGCTTCTCAGCCGGACGGAGGCGCTGTCATGGACGGTCAGCCGGCCTTAGGCGGCCCAGGGAGGAAAACCTCGTCTCCCTGCCGGTCATATCGACGGCGGATAGGCCCAGAGGGCAGCCCTCGCCGGCCGACGGAAACGGCGGAGCCCCCTCCCGGGCTCCCTGCTCCAGGGCTTCTTTCGGCATCGTGGCAGCAGCAGGATCCCGGCGACCTCCAGGTCGGCGGGACCGGCGGGCATCTCTTGTTCGGTGGAGGCGGCGTGGCATCCTTGTCGAGTCGCCCAATATTCTCCAAAAGCGGCATCAAACAGCCATGACGTCATAAAATTCTCAAAAATCTCCAAGGCGTCGGTCCTGTCCTCACGCCTGTAGCTCGTTGTCGAGAGACTCGAGAGTAGAGATTGCACATAACGTAATAGAAGCAAAATAATAATTAATCGCAAGAAACGTAATCGGAACTGACAACAAGGACGATAGTGGACGTTCACAAACGGAAAACTTAAGAATAGCGTAGCATACGGAATTTCGCTGGTGGATTGTCGTGCGGAGCTTAGGTAGCGTGGAAAAAAAAAAGTTTAGTAATTTTTGTGACGAGATTCGGAAGAATCACGTCACAGTACATATAACGAAATTATTATATGCAATGTCTATCATTCACCAAGCAAAAGCGATGGGGAATTTATTGACCTTATTACAAACGAATGTGAAAAAATTAATGACTTAGGACATTTAATAATTGTAGGTGATTTCAATATTGACATAAGTAAAAACAACCAAAACTCAAAAAGACTAATACGAAATATGGAAAATTTAGGAATAAAGCAATATGTAAAGGAATTTACAAGATACACAGAGACATCAAGGACGAAAATTGATTTAGTCTTTTCAAATTTCTATGTGAAAACGGAAGTTCTGTCATCACCAAAAATTAGTGACCATCAAGTCATAAAAATTGATATCCTAAATAATGACAATCCAAAGAGCAAATCGCTAGAATTCTATACGAGGGATTATACAAATTTCAATGAAGAACGGTTTAGAGATTTATTAAGGACCAAGATAATAGATAAATGCAATGAAAATAATAATGTAAATGAACTAGCAGATAATATAGTACAGAGTATAACAGAAATATTAAATAAAGAAGCACCGGAAAAAGTAAAAAAGAAAACTACAACATGGCAAAGTAAACCGTGGATTACAAAAGAGGTCAGGGAAGCAAGTAAAAGGAGAGATAGAGCATATGGGAATATGAACGGACAGAAAGACTGGGATGAATATAGAATAAGACGAAACACAGTTGTAGCACTAATTAGAAAAAGCAAAAAGGAATATTATGAACGAAACTCATGTATGACACACACACACATACATGGTGGTTCATATATAGCATCGATTAATACGCACCTATTATAATTCGTAATCGGCATCAGCCCAGAGAGCTGCCTCAATCCGAATATGTCTTCGTCGTCCCAGTTTTGGTCTTCGAAGAGGAGCCAGCCGCTGAGGGCGCCCCTCCGGGCACAACGCTGGCTCCTCTTCTCCAGCATCTGGCTAATGCAGATGTAGCCTTTGAGCTTTAATAAATAAACAACACGTTATATAATAAAACTTCTTTTAAATATTAAGCTTGTGTATTAATAGAAACTTAGAGGACACTACACTCACTATCAAATGCACCTCACTGTGTCCTCGCACCATCGTTACTTTTTATGTTCTAACTCTGAGTCGACAGGATGAGTCGAGTCGAGGCTGCTGAATCGCTCCAGCTTACCCCCACTTGTAGTTCGTAGAAACGAATTTCTTGTAAATGATAACCTTATAATATAGAGGTACCGTATGCATTGCCGTTCATTTTTCGATACTTTTAACTACCGATGGGCTGATACCCAACCCCTAACATTTTGCTTGGGGTGAATCCTGTACATACCACGCAACTGTTGGAATGATGGTACCCTTCTTTTGGATCATCTAGCGAACGATGCGCCAAATACATCAGGCGTGGGGGGTACCATTGTCTTAGCAGCGTAAACTGCTACATGTATCTCTTGTTTGCAACCATGCAAAAAAATAAGGGCAATGGTGGGGAAAAAGATGGTTACCTGTGAGCCGTCCTCGGAGCATCCTGTCATTACCTTGGTGACAAGCGAAAAGGGTTGATAGGGAGGATAATAAAGAAAAGAAGTGATAGTGCGGTGAAAAGAGGTGACATACGCAGAGTGTATTTTTTTAAAAAGTGGTATGTATAATAGCGTATATATTTATTGTAACCTTATTTTCCTTCACACGAGATGGTTCTCCAGCTCGTGTGAGTTAGGCGGGTCCGAGCCAATGTCGGTTGTTAATCAAATGAATGAGGATGATAGGCGGAGCGAAAGAAATAAAGATGAGGTTTTGTTTACATAAATAATGAAACGAAAAAGTATATTGTCCTAAACGGTATACAGAGTGTGTTAATGAAGGTTCAGCCTAACAGTTGCTGAGCGTTAGTATGATAATACCAGCTTAAGGCTGCGCAAACAAAAATATAGAGACGTTAGCGGAAATATATCGTAATACAGAAAGCTAGGAGAGATTACTAGTTGCGCGATAGAATAAATATTATTAGCTTCGGAAACCACGATAGCGTTATGATCGTTCTGATATATTAATGAGACTGAATCGTGTCGAGGGACATATCTGGCTTCCAGAATATGGTCCGAGAGTTGATTCGTTAAATTTCCTTGGATCGTGCCTATGAACAGCTGCTATAGGATAGACTGTGGTCAAAGGGTTGATTCAGGATGCATAAAAGTTGTGCCGGTGAATAATATCAGGAATCCCTGAATACAGTCGCCGGGTTAACTTGTTGGTCTTGCTAATGGTCGTGTCAATGAGCAACTTCCAATACTTCGGATGTGATCAGAGAGTTGACGGGAAACGTGAAAAATTATACCATGAATATTTAATGATTATTGCTAATAAAGTAAACTTCATATATTGACGGAAACGATACAAGTGACGATAAAACGACACTGTGGCGTTCCGGTCTAAATGCACTTATCAAAAGTTGAGCAGTATCAATTTGCCACCTGGCTCCACGCGGTTTGCGTGTATCGCGAAAAGTAGGTTCCACAGAGTAATAGCAAAGGGGTCGGTTTGCCTCCTTTGCCCGAGACGGTTTGCACGTTTATACTTGCTGTAGACTAGCTAGACGCTAATGGCAGAATGCCTCGAGTCTGATTTTGGTGCCCTTTATATACCTTAAAGTTGGGGGCGAGGTGGCCTGAGGAGTGCGGTATTTACCCGCGTCACGATGCCTATTTAAGATTATTGTTTATCCGTATAAGGTTATTCAGGTAAGCCAAATTCTTATATTGGCGATCTGTATTATTACAGATGTATACGTTACATTATTTAGTATATTTGATTTAAAAAGTTTTTGCATATCTGTTATCTTTTCCTTTATTTCTAGACGATCCGTCAGCCTGTCGGTTATCTAGCGCCACACAGCATAAAAAAAGAAATATTAATAAAGTGGTATGTATATCGGTGTTGAATTTGTATACATTTTTTATTAGATTAAACAAAATTTATTTTGTATGTGACATCTTTCACCTTTATTTCTAGATATTACATAAAAGAACGAGCAGCACCAGACCCCTTCGGGCTACAGCCACCTATTACCAGAGCTGTAAGTGTAATAATTTTAAACCTGCACAGGTTTTTATTTGATTTTTAAAAAGTTTTTGTACATCTGTTGCCTTTTACCCTTATTTCTAGACGCTGCAAGGACGCATAGAGTCAGCAGACGCAATCGTCAGCTGTATATTACTAGACCGGTAAGTGTAATAATTTTAAGTCTACAGGGTTTGCTTTAAACGTATTTTATTATTAAAAACTTAAATATTACAGATTATGGCACCAAGGCGCCCGGATATGCCGCCCGAGGGGGCAGAAGGACCGTTTGAGGGGCCGCTCCTTGATGGGATACCGCCGCCCCTAAATGCGTTCTTCGCCCCCTTCCACGAAGGGCAGTGCTTGTTCGGGTGCGTTTACGTACGGGGTGTGGGGGAGTGCTTATGCTACGGGTGCATGAGCGAGCAGCCCGCCGAGTACAGGACACAGTTTACGGTACACATAATCCACTACCTAAAGATTGACCCCGCAATACATCTGCGAGCGGGTATCTGTGCGCGCTGTGCTCGGTGTGTGCTGCACGCGTATGCACCCGGTGACTGTATAGCTTGTATAAGCTACTTTTGTGATAACCGGGAGGATCTATTAAGGCAGGGGGCTGCAGAAGTTCCTCCCCCACCCCGAATATAAATTGTGAGCTATATATATATATATATATATATATATATATATATATTATCGTTATTATATTAATATACAGCCCACAATAAAAAAAAAAATTAGCAAAATTATATCTTTAATTTATATAATTAAATGCCCAGACCACGCACCTTTTTTCATGAAACAGATCTTAACACGTGTATCCCGATTTACATCGTGAATACTGTATCCTACCACCGCCACCGCCGTAGATCTTGTTATCCCGAGCATACTGGCGATCAGCCAAACGCTTCTTTCGCACATAAGCGTCGTAGTACTCTCGGGCAATTGTATCGTTTTTCCGCAAATCAGTACTAAATACATTCTGGAAGGCATGCATCCCGAAGCCTGAGGAGAGGTAGTGTAGAAACATCATACAGAATTGGCCGCACACCGTTGACGTCTCGCTCTGAAGCTGCTGGGTGTTCCATCGGAAGGATCGACAGTTCCGTCGGTGTCTCGATGCGTGGTGATGATTCAGCGGTGGTAATCCGTAGCTGTCAAAGTAGTAGCCGTCTCCGTCAGCGTCCACGTACATGGCAATCCAATGTGCTCCTGGCTTCGTATGGTCGTCCGTGTTGGCGATAATCGCAGCGGGTTTCGACCAGCTTCGGGGTATTCTATCAGCTGCGTAGACACCCGTCGTATGCTCCGATATACCGCGAAGGCCAAGGTAAAGGTCTAGCGTGTTCATATATGCGGTCCGTTATTTCGAAGCCAGAATTCAAGACGCAATGCGTTGTTCAGAGCGCAGGTGAACGATCCTCGGCTCTCCTTACAGGCGTGAACGATGCACTCGTAATGGTCACAATTCGGTGGGAAGTCCTCGTATGGTGAGTTATCGGGGGTTTCATCCAAATTTATAACCTCCCTTGCCATAACGGTCTGCAGAAAAAGTACGCTCTCCGGGCCTCGCGTGTATATGCTCCGCGAAATACCGGCAATATTTCGGAGATTGTTGTATAACTGTTTGTACGTCACACCACCGTCGAACCACTCTAGACCGTGTCGATAGCGGGTCATGGTGTTGTTCTCGCTTCTGATCGTGGGTGGTAATTCGTTGAAATCGCAGGGCGGTGAAACGATCCAGTGGCCTATGTATTTTCTTTCCACAGCCACGACGCCGATCTCCTTCGGCGCCAGACGTCCCTCAGAGTCTTTGAAGTACTCAATCTCGATCACGAAATCCATCGCTGTGGTGCTAACTCGAAGGCGTTCAACGAGAAACTAACGGCGATGCTGACGATCACGGGCGATACCGAGTGCACAAAAAGACGATGACGCATACCCCAAATTGCTGACCTATGTATTTTCTTCGATTGTTTAGCCGCCGTAATCTACGACGATCTGACGCGAGGCGTCGATCTCCAGAACGTTATCGTACTCGGCGTATACGATACAGTTCACGGTGGTGGCCAGCGGATCGTCGAAGCGTACCTCAATTCGTACACTACCGTGCTTGATCAGGTTCCAGTGGGTGTTGCTATTTGCCGAGAGATCGGGTGTAAGATCGAAAACGAACAGGCAGTAACCGTCTGCGTAAGCGTTCCTAGATATCGAATTACCCTCGTTGAGGAAGTGTATACCCGTGCCACTAAAGAGGGTATGATACGCGTCCACGTAAAGACCGGCTTTGCCGAAATCTGTCTGCAGTGCTTTCGAGGGTACTTGAACACCGTCGACGTACAGCGATAGGAAATTAATACGATAGTTTTTAAAATTGAACGGGTTGAGTTGATAGTTGCCGTTGAAGACCTTGTTATCGACGAAGCCTATTATAATACGCTTAGGTAATTGGCCGAGAATCACGTTATCCATAGTACCACCGTGCAAGCCGGCATGCATCGTCAGCGCCTTGACCTCTACACGCGTAAGCGGATACTTTGCAGTTGTCTTTGATAGCATTTTAGAATGAGCAATTAGAATACCGGGGCTTATTTTGGCGCGTCTAACGAGGAGCGTGGCCTCCGTTATATGTAAAGAGCACTCGCTCTTTGGATCCATGAGGGAGAAACCGTCTCTCGTGCGTACGAGCCGTAAACGGAGCTCAACACCATTTAATAAAATTTTTTCCTGGTTAAACACATGACAGTGTAAATGACAGATCAGATCGACCGTCTTGTCTTTACCGACGAACGCCTGCCTATTCACGAGCCCCATATTCTTGCCCGCTGTATCGTCCATATGACCGGGCGTGTCGTCGTACCAGAGTACGTTCGAGAGGTGGGACCCCTTGGCGGCTGGCCCATAATTTAATAGCGTCTCTATGTAGGCCCTGTAAGCGTACGCGTTATTAGGCGGTGATACGAGTTTCTGATTAAGAAACACGTCCACCTGATTGAACAGCGAGTGTAGCAGATTGTTAACAGGGGCTGCTTTGCTCAGAGCGTCTGGGGCTAACGCATCCTTGGATCGTAGCTGTACGCGTAAACTCAGCATGGTGTGTGCTAGATCGAGGTACTCGTCGCCGTTACCCGGCACGACAAATTCAATGGGCGAGTCATCGGTCAGCGATGAGATGGGCTTGTAGTGTACCCACTGCGCGCTCTCTATAGTGGTCTGTGTCGGGGGCAGTGTAAAGAGCTCGAGCTCCGATTTCATACACTCGCAGGAGTGTGCGTGTAGAAAGGCCATGATAGAGGTAGCGTTTAGGAGAAGATATCCAGCACACTCCGCTTTACTTTCTTACTAGCGATCCTACGACGATTTTTGGGTTTCTTGGTTTTTGACTTTATTTTTTTTACTACTTTTTTTTTTCGACGCGGAGCAGCCTTCTTCCCCGTACGTCTCTTACGCTTGTTAGCAGTTCTTGAGGCGATGCTCCTTCCAGCGACGCCGATGATAGAGTGGGCGCCGCGTGGTCGTTTTACAGCTTTATAGCCCGATCCTTTCATGAGCTCGTCAATTTTCGCCTCCGCCTTACGTTTAAGATTCATACCCGATTCGGTGGCCCTGGTGCGAAACGCCTGTTTCAGCGGAGCGCCGCGTTCGCTGACGTCCGTCAAAATATTCATGCCCGCGCGCACCGCCTCCTTACCGACGGCTCGGGCTCCTCTCGATAGCAAAGGTAACACACGCCGAAACAGACCACCAAGAAAGCTACCAATACCATGTCCTCGCTGATAAGGCGACCCCGCGAATACCCGAAATTTCGTGGAATATCCCCCACCGATCTGCGACTCGTAGTAGACGGTGTAATGAGCCATCAGTCTAGCCGTTTAAAGTGTAGTTTTACGGAGAGCGTCCCTGATTCGAATGGTATAGGTTCGCCTAGTTGATCTCTTATATCGATGTCGATCGTTTGAAAAGTCGTGCGGAGCAGCGGTATATACTTTAACGGTGAAAACGAGAGTACTTTCATGGCTGCGTACGCGTATTTGTTATTCGTTTGCAGGGGAACCACACGAAGCAAGGGTGTTTGGACGTCTCCGGTGATGTACGGCTCGCAGACATCGGTGTAAACAAAAAGCATCTTAGGTAGGGCGTTGATCAGGCTAATCGGCTGATCGGCCATCACAACGGGCTGTGCTTTCGATACCACGACCGATTCGGGAAAACCTAGGATGCGCGCCAGAGACCGGCAGAGTCTCAGTTCGTGTGGGTCGTCTAGATCGTTATCGGTAGAGACGAGCGATACGCTAGCGTAACCGCCTTTACAGAGCTCTAATTGCAGACGGCCCTTCATAGCCCTGGTAGCGTTTATTTCGTTAACGAGTGTCTTTACGTCGTCATAAACACCGTGCGCCACGTTAGAACCCGTCATCATAAGACCCACTATCGGTTCTTTGTGGTTCTTCCGCGGTTTGGTGCGGGTGGTGACAATGCCCACGTGATCCCAGTCTTTTAGCGCTGCGGGCACGTGAAGAAAGGTCATAGGGATCTGTATTTCGACCAGAGCAACAGCCCATGCCCCGTGTAAATCGATCTGATGCGGTAGATGCGTGGTAAAACTGGTAGTTTTATTTTCGGGATAGTACGACATACTGCTGTTACTGGGCAGAACGAGATAAAATTGGTCCTTCATTGTTCTTTAAGCGGGCAGCCGGTATCCACGAATTAAATTTCTCGGGGTAACCGACCCAGCTGACCAGTACTTTTTGGGCTTTCCCACGACCGCTACGTTTTATCACACGATCGACGAGAAACGTATCCTTTGCGAGGTCCTTGCGGACTCGAACGAGCTCCTCCTTGTAGAAAATACCGTCAATCTCCTCGCCGGCTAGATCTTCTAAGATGTAGACGGGTGGTTCTCTCGTTGTACCTAGGCGTACGATTTTAAAAATCTCTCGAGTCCAACCCCCCTCGTAACCTTTCGCGAAAGGGTTCCTAGCGCTACTGATGCGTACCAGGTCACCGACACCGTATTTAGGGGTACGCGGGCTCGCTGTGGCGTATCGCATGGACAGGTTCATACGGGCCGTAGCGGCATTATACATGGTTACGTCGACTGGACGCATTCTTATCGCAGAGTGACGTGTCCTGTTGTACGATTCGACGAGGCTCTGAAGAATATCTATGTACCGCCGCGTGTTTCTATGTGTAAAGTAACGCCACATATGCTCCTTCAGAGTACGGTTGTAGCGTTCGACGACAGCTGCCTTTACGTCGGGGCTGCGCGCTACGCGGAATCCTATGCCGCGCTCCTCGAGCAGACGCTGCAGCACGCCATTGGTAAACTCTTTACCTTTGTCTGTCTGTAGGTACACGGGTATCCTATTCTTACTACGTGTCAAAACCCTCCGGAATGCCGCTGCTACCGTTGCACCGGACTTATCGCGTAAAGGCTCGACCCAAGCGTATTTGCTGAGTACATCGATTATTACAAGTATATACGTGTAACCATCGTTGTACTCCTTCAACGAGCGAAGTTCCACAAGATCGGCCTCCCAAACATCGTCGATATTGCTGACGGCGTAAGAGCGGCGCTGAAACGTACGACGTACGGGCTTATGCAGCGTATACGCGTCCTGCGCCTCTGACCAATGTACGACGGAATCTCTCTTTACCCTACCCTTAACCGCTCGCTCGAGGTTACCGATACCGGCGTACGAAGACGGCTCTGCTGGTGTGTAATAAAGTCGCCTCAGAAGACTGTCATCACCCGACTTCTTCTTCTTCTTCTTCTGTTTCACGGCAGCCTTAATCATTCTAATCTTTTCTTTTTCTCGATATCGTTGGCTGTACTAGCCGACACGGATCGTGTATGTCTTTTCCCCACGACCTCTTCTGCTTCCCATGAGTCTCTAAACACTTCCTGAAACGCCTCGCCAAATTCCTCCTCCGTGGACGAGCTCTGAGTCGTGTCGATTGGGCGCGGTACGATTGTTACACGACGCCGTGGCTGATTACTGAGAGGTGTCGTGTTGCTCCCCTCCGTCCATAGACGCTGATTGCCAATAAATTCGCGCGGTATACCAGCAGTACGGAGGAACCGCGCAAACTGCCGACTCCCCGCCGGTCTCGCCGTTTTTCTCTCACGCATAGCGTCATTGATTAAATCAACGATGTTGGCGTCCTGCACGACGGTTCCACCGATACGCGTAACGCCCTGCTTACTTCACGAAATGTGTGGTGAGCCAGCGCCACGCAGTCTGCCTAGTAAGAGCCGCGCCTTAGTCCTGTACTTTTGGGGTACACTGGCAATGATGTCGTCGTCGTCAGCATCGGTGGTCTGGTTCCGGGCGTTATCCTCCGCAGAATTGTTATTTTTCTTCTTGTTATCGCTATCGGCTAGCCTATCCTCGTCGACGTTATTGCGCAGGTCCTCGATAAAGTGTAGATAACGCTGCAGCACCTGATTGTACATCTTCCACTTTTCGCGCTCGTCAATGAAATTCGGCGAGTGTAGGATCTCCTTCATCGACGCGTCTAATCTGCTCAAGGGGGTCCCAGGGGTTTGTACGGTGTTAACGGTGTCAATGCCCTCCTGACTGTACTGATGTGTATGAGGCGCTGCACGGTGGTACTGCTGGTGCACGGTATTCACGCTCTCATGAGGAATGAGAACCATGTTTTTCGCATGCTCCATCTCGCTCTGCGCGGCGTATATCCTATCCGCTTCCCCCCATGAGTTTTGATATGACGGTACCCAGTATGGGTGCTAACAGAAGAGGTAGAAAACCGCCGCTCTGAACGATAAGGCGTTTTCTAGTTTTGACTGCTGAACCCGGTCTGGATAAACGTCTCAGCAGCGGGGCGTGTTTTAGTAAGTGCCGTTTCTGAGTCGGCTTGAGAGGTACGTTACCGCGAAGGATATTCAGAGCGCATTCGCATATACAGTTGACGAGTCGTGAGTCGGCCACTCGTAACATAGCGCTACACTGTTTGCTGTCCAGATGGCAAATAGCCTTCAACACTGCGGCGTGTTTGCGCCCTATAGAGCAGCGTGCGCTGGATACCATTACAACCGAATGACTGGTACGTCTCGATCGGTGTACCCACCCGTTATACCCTTTCGCGGTACGTACACGTAGTGGAACGGGTCCGAAGGAAACACGCACGTGCGAAAGCGGCAGTTATCGGGCGTCGATTGCTTCAAATCGAGTAGTAAATAACCGTGCGGTTCGGCGGTGGCATCGCGGTAGCCTTCCTGCACGAAGCGCGGATTTTCAGGAAACACCTGTCTCGCCAGATGCTGTATCTGCGCTCTGTCGCGCGGATTTTTAAACACAACGATGTATTGTAGTTGGCGTTCAACGAGATATCGCGCTGCCCGGGCCCCTGATGAAAGAGATTCTGCGTAATGAAGATAACGCTGATGTTCTTATGATGGCTGCCTTTGGTAAAAAGGTCGACCACCGTGTTATTGTACGATTCCCTCATGAGATCGTCGATGATGACGAGTTTCGGGCGTGGATCGTTGTCGTAATCGGTGTTTTGCGGCAGTCCCTCGTGAAACTCGATAGAGCTCCCGTACTCCCTATACCCCTTCTGCCACTCTGCATAGTGAAAGAGAACGCGCGCAAATCGCACGTCGCTCATGTCCTCGATGAACCGTAGGAATTTCTTTACGAAGAACGTCTTCCCGCAACCCGTTGGCCCACAGACCATCGACGTCCAGGGGTGCTTCCACCGTGTGTCCATTATGCCAAATGAGGCTATTTGGCGGTGTTCTTTACGAATATACTGTTAAAGAGTCTGCTAGATTTTACACACTCCCCCTTCCATCGCGGGACCCGGACGCGGCGGGCGCGCGACACGCGTGAGGCTCGTGACGTCGCGCGCGCTTGCTAGCTCTTATCGGTGACGTTGCTAGCCCCTCGTCCGTGTGAGCTCATCGTGCACCTGTGAGCTAATAGTCGGCATGTATGTGTGTCAACCGCATAGCTAGCCATAATGCACGGCTAGCATGTCCGAAGTGTCGCTGAAAAAATAAATAACATGACCCGGTTGGTGGAGCCGTCGGGAATAGATCGATAAAGAGGTTTTTTCAAATAAATATGTTTTTATTATTATTATTGTACAGGCGATGTATATACATTTATACAGGTTTTGTTTGTAATATTAATTACATAAATCCGTAGGGCAAAGAGCCGAAACGACCGTCGCGTCATCGCTTTTGAAGCTCTGTCGGTTTACACGTTTTTGATTCCAGACGCGTCACTACGTCGTGATACGGTGTACGCCGTATCGCGTCATAGTGTAAAACGACAGGCTCGCTGGTCTCTCCCGTTACATAGGAGCGTATCCAGTTGTAATTAATGGCCAGACTCGTCGCGTAGTCGATCGTGATACCTTTGACCTTACAGACCTCAGCGTAAGAACCGTCTGGCTTACGCACTCGGTACGCATAAAATTTCGGGCCTCGCGAGACAAAAGACGTGATATAGCTACCAACACCGTACGACTCCAGCTCATCCGTTAAATCGCCCAAAAGACTGCCGAGCGGTGGCTCGTAAACGTTATCGGCGTGACGACCACCCGATACGTATATACACGAGTCGGTGTCGTAATACAGAACGCGTCTATCTAATTTCTCGAGGTAGTCGTACAATTTCAGACGCGCCTGAGCCGTGGTATACGCGGCTATAACAACGTTTGTGTATGCAGTGGGTATCAACGCGTCGTTCGTACTACGCGTACCGACGTAAAGCAGCTCGTCATCTACGGGCAGAATACCTGTAATCTCGACCTCCGGACACGTAACCAGACTCACGAGCTTTTGACGAGTCGTTACAATTTCCGTCTTTGGCAGATTTTCGCGTTGCCCAAACTTGCCCTAAAAGGAATTCAAACATAATTTTGCGACTGACCGCAGACCGGGATTTGATTTTATATTTCCAGGGTCCAGACGAATACCTTCGACCCGATCGTACTCCTCTATATACAGTTTTTTGGCCTCGTCATTGTCGCCACACTCGCGCGGCCAGCCGCTAGCTTCCTGCTTAATCTTTAGGAACGTGTTTATGTAATCGGCAAAGTGACCGCCCGTCCGTGTCGTCGGATCGTACTGGGTAATCTCATACTGCCATATTTCGTGTATCCGCGTTATTTCATACCCCTTACGTACGGCGCGCTTGACCTCGTCCACGACCCAGGTCCCTTCGAATACTCTATCCGCGGGATTCTCGTGAGGACACGACCCCTGTAGCATGGCCTCTGCACAGGAACGACACAAGGCGAAGAGCAGTTTACCGTGCATGCGTACCGGTAACACGGGATGATACAGATCTCGCGGTGGTAACACCACACACTTAATCAAACCCTCCACGTTATCGATGTTGTTGCGATCACCCGTTAATTCACGGCAGTCATCGCCCACGTACACCGTAGGGTGACCTACAGGGAATTTCCCCGTTTTCGAAATGAAGGGGTAGAGCGAGCACACATCTACGTAATGTATCCTCTCAGACCCCTCGAATTCGTAAAAACTGACGGTATTCCCTGTACGGCCAACGAAGAAAGCATCGCGGGGTTCGAGCGGTGCTTGCGATACCAGCGGGTTCTCATTCAGCGATCTATATAAAGCGGCCTGTTCAGAATCGTTTATCCAGCGGTCGAATTCGCACTCCCAAATTTCCGTCAGCTCGTAACCTAAATACCGAATCTTATCGCTCGTAGCCTGCGTTCTCTCGAAGCGTGCGTCCATGGATCCACCCGTGTGTAAATGACTATCTCTGTTTATACGATAGCATTTTGGGCAACCGTGCCAGAAACAACCCTGAAACTGGAATACGTGTCGCGAACCTGTGGTGGTGTCCAGGTAGTAACCGTCGACGGGTGTACCATCCGGTAGACGATACTCCCGAGTGCGCCCTGGGTGAATTATGGCACAACCCAAACGATGCTCCAGCGAAAGAAGCCATAAGACAGCCTTACGCGATTGTTTGTCACCGTATCGGTACCCGCCCGGTGGTAAAATAGCTATCTGTTCGTCCCGCAAAAAGTTTTTCCGAAAAACTCTCGAACACGCCGAGGCTATGGTTGTGCTCTCCGAGAAAGGGCAAACGCTGCCATGCTGAAGAAACATTTCGCGGAAAGAAACGCAAGCCTGCCTGAGAATGGTAACGTCTGATCTACAGTAATCTATAAACTCGGTTCGAAAGTTAAATACGTATCCCGTAGAGCACTGCTCGTTGTACCATGCTAAAAACTGATTACGCTGAGCCGGCGACATCGTATCGGGCGAATAAAACTCGAGCGCTGGTAACGGACCGATATAATGCTGATTCTCAGGTGTATTGAACAGATGCGGGAAGACACCCTTTTGTTTCAAACCGACCGCATCCGCGAGGCCGAAGGCTTTCGGTAGTGCGCTCAGCGGCATTAGAAAATAATTAAGACTGTCTATGAATGTTACACGACCCGTCTTCATCATTATGATGCTCGTACCGCTGAGTAGCAGCATCGGCGGCTTTAGGCTTTTTCTTCTACGCTTCACGATGTACCGTAGTACAAACTGCGCGTCGAAACCCTTGGCATTATGCGCCACGCAGATCACTCTTTGAAACGATTTTCTTTTAGGATCGCACGCGAAATCTACAATCTGCCTTACGGGATCCTCTTCGAAGATGTACTCGTGTACACCGCAAGACGGGCATACCCTCGCGAGATCTGTATCATTTATGCATGCTGTACACACTTGCTGAACGACGCACAAGTTTGGTGTGTGGATACGCACCGCGTCGTCACCGGGCAGCTTCTGTATCTGCTGTGTTTCAAAATCGTAGAAGATGTACAGAATATTTTTTTCAGCGGTAGTCTTTTTTACCGGTCTGACGTAACACCGATGTCCAACGTCATTAACACTCTTGCAGACGCTGCAATACACCTTATCGCAAGAGTGCTTACGAGAGGTTCCTTGAAGAGGTCTGAGACACTGCGGACAGCTGCGAACGGCCTGGCACACGCTCTTTTCTTTACCCTTCTGTTTAATAATCAGCGTATTTTTATGATTATCGAAACAGATTTGACCAAAAAATACCTATGGCACTCGCGACAATACAATGTGGGGAGAGCCGAATCGCAGGGCGGTTTTCCGAAACATCTAGCGCATTTGTGGGAGCACTTATGCTCTGCCTCGTACGTGTGAGATTTGTTACATGGTATGCAAAAACCACGACTACCGACCGCACCCCGCATATTTAAAATAGGTTTGTAATGCTGCGAATTATTATAATACAGTATGCGGAGCGTTTGCCGTGGTTTCCCTGAACCGTACGCGCTATCGACTATTTGCGATCCGTCATACAGTGGTTTCTCGCCGCTGCCTATATTGTCAAACTCGTAAACAACAATGGCTATATCATCCGGAGCAAGGTGCCTTTGAAATTTATCAATTTCCGGAATACCGCAACCATCAGGCGGTATGTCTACACGGGCGCTTGTCACAAGCTCGAGAGCTAATTGTTTTTGTAATTTACCCCGTTGACACCGTACCGCGTTCCATCGCTCATGCAACTCCCCAGAGCGCACCTCCCCACGTTCAGCGTGCACCATCGCCGCAGCGAGCGATCTAGGTAGACAGAGGTTATCGCTATTCGCTATGGTCAGTATAGATTGTTTTTTTGCAAATTCGTGCGCTAATTGCACGCGCCCCGTACCCCGCGGTACTTCGGCTATACACGACTCGATGACAAAAGACCTATCTATCTGGAATGCCTGGGCGCTTTGTGCGACGGACGATATCACACCCCCCACACATCGTTTTCGAGAAGTTCTCGAGCCGGTCTGTACGACACCCATGCTGCCCCACACGCAAAACTGTCGGATTTGATCGTTAGACCTATATAGTCCCGCGCGGTACACGAGCTTGTGAGGTACGCGTGTATATCTCTGACTGCCCCGTGTAACCATGACCCCCAAAAAACACTTACGTGTAAAAAACCACGCCAAGTACAGGTGTGCTGTGTATTCCTCTAATAAAAAGTATTGATATCAGATTATTGAGGCCAAGTACTTAAGTCACTACATGTTTGCCTATTATATGATCTAGCACTGGCCCATCATTTTAATTGTATTTTCGAAATTTCCTATAACGTTTTCACTACTCTTTTACATTACTACTGTTTCTCGTAGTTGATTATGAATTCATGGTTATTTAATAATTAATAAAACTTTAGCTGATTCCTTATCGAGTACTACTTGGCGGGTCCGTGCCAGAAATTCCAAAGTACTTACTTTGAACGTACTAATAGTATCCTAAAATTATATGTTTGTTATTAAGATTTTACCGTGATTATTATTAACGAGTTATCGTTAATAAGCTCTATATAGAAAGTTGAAATTGGTTTTGAGTTTAATGACTGGCATTATGAATGCAAATTTATATCAAGAATTGCACGGACCCGCCAAGTAGTACTCGATAAGGAATCAGCTAAAGTTTGATTAATTATTAAATAACCATTAAATCATAATCAACTATGAGAAACAGTAGTAATGTAAAAGAGTAGTGAAAACGTTATAGGAAATTTTGAACATATAATTAAAATGATGAGCCAGTGCTAGATCATATAATAGGCAAACATGTAGTGACTTAAGTACTTGGCCTCAATAATCTGATATCAATACTTTTTATTAGAGGAATACACAGCACACCTGTACTTGGCGTGGTTTTTTACACGTAAGTGTTTTTTGGGGGATATCACAAGTTTTTGTTGTCCAACGGGAAATAGAAGTATTAAGCACTGAAATCTATATTGTCACAGATATCAAATGTAAATGCATTATGATGTTACTAATCAGAAAAATATATAGCGGTGTCGAAAATGTTTAATGGCATATAAATTTAATGTGTAAGTCCCTTTTTCTAGAAATGCATAAAGACATATCCAAATTTTTAAAGAAAATGTAATCTTCAATGCATATAAGCGTCGTTAATGGTGTCCAGATTGTTGAAGCCGTGTGGTAAACGTAAGAGAGGAGAGTGTGCTGGATTATTTCAGGCCTAGTACCTCAGGCCGTGCGAACATCAAAGAGGATACTATAGTTTGAGCGAAGCGCCAAAGCTTGTTGCACACTTTTCTGGACTTCTACGTCCGACACCTAGATGCAAGAAACTATGGAGCGGAACACCTGGACACACTGAACTTCCACATCCGACACCTAGATACAGAAAACTACGAAGCGGAATACCTGGACACCCTGGACTTCCACATCCGACACCTAGATACAGAAAACTACGGAGCGGAATACATGGACACCCTGGACTTCCACATCCAGTACCTAGACACAAGAAACTATGGAGCGGAACACCTGTACACCCTGGACTGCCACATCCGACACCTAGATACAGAAAACTACGAAGCGGACTACCTGGACACCCTGGACTTCCACATCCAGTACCTAGATACAAGAAACTACGAAGCGGAATACCTGGACACCCCGGACTTCCACATCCGACACCTGGACACAGAAAACTACGAAGCGGAATATCTGGAAACCCTGGACTTCCACATCCAGTACCTAGATACAAGAAACTACGAAGTGAAATACCTGGACACCATGAACTTCCACATCCGACACCTGGACACAGAAAACTACGAAGCGGAATACCTGGACACCCTGGACTTCCACATCCAGTACCTAGATACAAGAAACTACGAAGCGGAATACCTGGACATCCTGGACTTCCACATCCGACACCTGGACACAGGAAACTACGAAGCGGAATATCTGGACACCCTGGACTTCCACATCCAGTACCTAGATACAAGAAACTACGAAGCAGAATACCTGGACATCCTGGACTTCCACATCCGACACCTGGACACAGGAAACTACGAAGCGGAATATCTGGACACCCTGGACTTCCACATCCGACACCTGGACACAGGAAACTACGAAGCTGAATACCTGGACACCCTGGACTTCCACATCCGACACCTAGATACAGAAAACTACGAAGCGGAATACCTGGACACCCTGGGCTTCCACATCCAGTACCTAGATACAAGAAACTACGAAGCGGAATACCTGGACATCCTGGACTTCCACATCCGACACCTGGACACAGGAAACTACGAAGCGGAATATCTGGACACCCTGGACTTCCACATCCGACACCTGGACACAGGAAACTACGAAGCGGAATACCTGGACACCCTGGACTTCCACATCCAGTACCTAGATACAAGAAACTATGGAGCGGAATACCTGGACACCCTGAACTTCCACATCCGACACCTGGACACAGGAAACTACAGAGCTGTATACCTGGACACCCTGGACTTCCACATCCGACACCTAGATACAGAAAACTACGAAGCGGAATACCTGGACACCCTGGACTTCCACATCCAGTACCTAGATACAAGAAACTACGAAGCA